>JAQFYP010000559.1:0-21818 GCA_034694865.1 Bilobella braunerae | reverse complement strand
TGCGCGTGATTTTCACGCAACACATCAGAATTCGAGCAGAAAGTTGCGAGTTGCCTGTCGGTGTGTTTTCACCATTATCTGCAGAATCAGAGAAAACACGTTAAAATTTTGGTTGTTTTGACCATTCACTTAGCAAAAACCGGACGTAAATTAGTAGATATTGTAACCCACTTCAAATTTTTGGTATTGTGTCAATTGACCTTTTACCAAGGAAAAAACTTCCGGTCAAAAGTAAATTTTGACCGGAGTTTGGCCCTACTCCACCTAATTTACAAATCTCATTTATGTACTAAATATGGCACATCTAGCCCCAGCCGTCTGTGTAGAATTTTATAAACCACATTAGAATTTGGGCAATTTGACCTTTGACCCTAAAAACACCAGAAGCAAATTTTACCCACAATTTAGCCTAAACCCACGGCAGGTATCCATGGACTAATTTTGAAGATATGGTGCCTGCAGCTTAAGCAGTCTTTGCAAGATTGGATAAAAGAGGTTAAGTTTTACGCATTTCAACATTTGACCATTGACCCATAAAAAGTCGAAAGTAAATTTTTAGTGCAGTTTAATTTTAAATTACCTTATTTCCAAACCTCACTTTTGCACTAAATATAGCATCTCTAGAACAAGCGGTTTTTGGATTGGATAAAACATGTTAAATTTTGGGCATTTTGACCTTTGACTTTGGACCCTAGAAAAACCGGAAGTGATTTTTGCCCGGAGTTTGGCCCTAAACTACGGCAGGTGCATACGCAATTTTTGTGTAAAATATGTTTTTTTTTTCAGGCATCGATCGCAAACAGACTGACAGACCAAAGGACAGACTGATGAACGATTTTATAATTTAGACTGAATGAGTTATGTAATCCTGAAAGCACAACTAGTATACAATATGTAATGCATAACTATCTATTAGTACTGAAGTTAGTTTGTAGTAGCTGGAATTAGTACAAAAACTTTTTTCTTTAAAGTATTGCATTTCAGAGTTGTAGAAAAAAAAATTAGGACTTTTATGCAATTAAATTTTTTGAGTACTCTTTTATTTGGGGTACCTAAAATTATGTGTTACTATGGAACCCAAACTTTTACAAAATTGAAGTTTTTTATAACTTTTTCAAATTAAAAAGCTTTGGTTTGTATTGTACTTTGTGAACTGTTCAAAACATCCGAAATTCAAAAGCCCGTTTATCCAAGCTGAAGATTTCTGGTTATTTGAAAATGAAATTTACACGGATCCAGATCCGGATCTTAGCCAATTAACGTCAATTGTCCTTTAAGAGCAACAATGCAAAATATTACCATAGATTCTATAAATACTCACATTTAAACAAAAGTTCCTGTTGAACCCTGTTGAACCATATGACGGATTGGATCTATTTCGGATCCGTTACGGATCGTTTACTCAGAGCTAATACATAAGTTCATTTCAGAGCCACTTTGCTTAGGTTCAACATTCATACAGGGTCTACTTATTTCAACAAATAATAATCTTTAAATATTTGGCTGAGCATTGATTTCTATTAACCAGGACTATTTTTTTCTTTTTTCACACAAGAAAAACAAAATTTAAATTTTCCTAAAGAATAATCACACACAAATGCAACAAACGACAATAACATTATTACAATCCATGTAATGAAAATTGAAGCCATATTAGAGCTAAGAGTCATTTGCTTGGGTGATCGGCGATAAGCTATAATTTGTGCATCTTTTTCGTTGCGTTTTATCGTACTGTAAAATTTGACAGTGTTAGCCCATGCTGCATAAATTCCATGTTCCACTGCTTGATTTAAATTGCTCTGAAACGCAAAGTGTATGCGAACCAGCGAAGTAAACAACACTCTATACCCGTTGACAATGAGTAACAAACCAGCGACCCATGAACCAAAAACAATGCGATAGTAGTATCGTAAATCATTATCTGCAAACAATGTATTTGTAAACCCTGGTTTAATTTGAATTATTGCAAAGGCAGCAGAGGCCAAGGATCTTAAGAATATGAAATTGAACTTTTTCCAAGCTAGATATCGAGCCGGTGAATTTAGAACTATCTTCGAGCCGGCAAGCAATAGGGTTATCGCAGCAATAGTTGTAGTAAGTAGAACCAAAATCCAAGACCAGTTGTCTAACGGCGTACTGTACATTTGTAAGCCTAAAACTTGCTGCACACCGTCACATGTTGCGTAAGCAATACGCAAAAAGTGCGTCACAACGAGCTTTGGATCAACGCAGCTTAAAAGATCATTTTCCTTGTAAAGTTGTTTTACCCCGGAATTAAAATAGTTGCTTGAATGAAAGATGTGCATAAATTTGCTACTCTGGAATGTATTGCGCAAGTCAGTTACATGAATTTTATCTTTAATATCAAAATCCAAACAAGTATGTGAACCGCTCATCATGTGCAAATACATCATACCATCTATTTCAGATCCTAAAAAGCCTTTTCTGCCTGGCGAACCGAAGCGTTTTGACAAGTATTTACTTGTAATATTTATGTATTTCGAACTGGAGCCACAGCCTGTGTTGACTGAACTTAGAAGCTTCTGATAATTGTAGTCAAATTCAACCTTTATCTCAAGATTCCTCTTGTAAGGCATGCATATGCTTGCTGACGATACACGACAAATAAGAGGAGGTGTGTGCACCAAATTGTAGGTTGCAGGCCATAAGATTTGAGAACTGCTAAAATGTGAAACATTTTCATTCAAATTACCTTCTTGAACATTTTGGGGCTGTACTTGTACCCTCAAAGTTGGGATAGGAATATAGGATGTGTTTCCAGATAATATGTGCAAACCGTTTTGTTCAAACACAATAAAGTTTATAAATGCTGAAACAAATGGGAACGAAACATTTCCTGAGTGGTTGTACCAAGGGCGTTCATAAAGGAGAAAGAAGTAAATCGAGCAAAATAGCAACTTCCGGTGTGACCAATGTAGGTATTTTCCTTCGGTCCAATAACCAAGCGTTTCTTGACTGAAGAAATGTTCAACAAGAGTTGCGTTTGATGGAACGTGTTTTAATATAATTGGCAGACTTGTTGCTATAAGGTTTACTTTTTTACTGTCGAGCAAAAGTGTTATACCGCAATCGTTGTAAGCATTTACAAAGCTCTTTAAGTCTCCGACATATCGGTCTTGCCATATTTTAGCGCCCATCTTGTTGCAGCACACAAAAAGTAACAACGTCGCCACTGAAATCATGATTTGTCAAAATAATGCCATGAAATGTGTTACATTTTCAAGAGAGCCATTTTTGATGATCCCTGCGTTTAGGAATCAGAAACTTGATAGGCGTAGGGGTCTTGTATAATGCTCTGATAGGAAATTTCTGCTATTTCAAATTTTTTTAAGATATTCAAAGTTGAAATTTTTAAATGAAAATGCAAATTTCTATAATTGAATATCTCCGCCAAATCTGATATAGCCAACATTTCCCAACAGAGCATTATTCAGAACCCTTTATGCTCATTAAGCCTCATAGGACTTATTGCTAAAATGATGGGTCATCTGAAATGGCTACCTTGTTAGCAATAGTTTCAATTTTTTATTGGGATATTCTTCATACTATCAGATTTTGCACATATAGTATATATTATGCCTGATTTAATTTTTTGAAATATTTTCTAAGCTAATAGCTAATTCACGAAGTAATACATTAATACTCAATTATACTAAAGCAGACAATGCGGTAAGTCCAATTGAATTGATTCAACTGCTTTCGGATTAGTGAGTTATATCGCTTTTACTATTGATGCACGCTGCATTCAATTATTTAGAGAAAAATTGTGGTGTTGAACATTTGTATAGAATAGAATTAGGCATTGTGAACTTGTATTTGAAAGTTTTATGAATTTTTTTCTAAATTATAAATCAATTTCATTTGATGCAAATGCAAGCCTAGACGGCTGTTCCTGCCTGGGAGATAAAGGTGGTTGCTTAAGTCTTCATAACGGAGAGCTGCTACGCAGCGTTTGTATTTGTTTTTTTCAAAAAATGACTAAAATTTTGTACGTTAAATGCCCAAATATTGAAGCTGTGCCTGCGCTGTGAGAATGACTTTTTGTGCAACTGACGCACAAGCAGTTTTCCTTTTTTAGGGTTTGTGGAAATGAGTGATATAGGTGACAGTGACAGAAGGGATTTTAGTTCTAGCTTAAATACTGTCAAAATTTTCATTTGTTAAAATTTTCAATATTTTTTAAAATTACTTGTTTAAAATTTTCCACAGTAAACTACTTACTACTAAACTTAATGTTAGGTTTAAGTTGAGATAAATTTTATTTGCTAAACAATAGGAAAATAAAACTTAATTTCTGTGATTTGAAATAAAGTTTTCTGGAAAAAGATCATAGTTTACTTTACATAGTTTAAAAAATGCTAAAGTCTTGTATAAAATTGTGTCAACGTGTTAAGATCCTACACAAGATATGTTTCAGTAGTGCTATTTGAAAGTTAAGTGAAATTTGAATACATTTGAATACATTGATTGGACATGCAGTGCTAGGTTTTTCTATAACAGATTTGTATTTTATTTTGATATACAGACTTCTTTTAGGAGATTACATTTCGGCTGATTATAGTCATGCAAGAAGTTCAGTTCTGTCGTTTAAATGTTTTGTGACTAACCGTGCAGAAAAAACACATTTTGGCTTTTATTTGCATCAAAATAAACTTATTAGCTTATGTCAAACTTACAGTTTGAAAACTTTTATAAATATAATTTTCTAAGCCCAAATGAAACTTTCACGCTATATTTTGCAAAAAAAAAAGAGTTTGCATGGTCTAAATAATTTAGTGTAGCGTGTAGCGTGATATTTGGAAATATTAAAAGAATCTGACGACTGCCATGCACGTATTTTACAAAACTATGAATCGTGGAACATATTCCGTGCGAAATATAATTTACTGCTAAATAAATGTGAGTTTGAAGAAGAATTTGATATGCAATTTATTAACAATAAAAAAATATATTATAGGTCCTACCGAGATTCGAACTCGGATTACTGGATTCAGAGTCCAGGGTGATAGCCATTACACTATAGAACCCAATGGTGAGAGAAAATCTTAAACTACAACTTAAAAGTTGCACTTTGACTCAATCTCAATCTTGAAAATTTGAAAAGTAAAAAATCGAATAAAATTAAACCAATCATATTATTTTCAACTCAACATCTTGAGACTATTTTGAAGTCCTTTAAAAAGTTCAAAAAATTAACTTATTTTTCTTTTGGATTTAAACATAATTACTCACAAACGCTGTTAAATAAATAATTGAATAAAAATAATAGCGTTTTTATATAAAAAAAAATTTCAATTCCAATTAAATTTTAAACCCAAAATTGTAGTTTCTTGATAAAGAATTAATTCTTTCTAAAAATTTAATAAAAAAAAATAAGGCAAACAGAAATTTCAAGAAGAAAATAACATAAACATTAAATTCTTAAGTGTCTGAAATTATATAAATAAAAATATAATAGGTTTTTTAAAAAATTTCCGTATCTAATCATAAGCTTAATGTTTATCTGAAACAATCATTGTAATTGATGACTATGTATCCAATACATTTGCATTCAATTTAACTGAAGACTTAAGACTTTCAATTAAATATATTCCCCTTTCATTTTACTGTAAAGCATGTAAACAACACTAAATAAATCAAATACAAATTTTTCTTCAAATGCAGCATCATTCTTTCAAAACAAACTTAAAATGCCATAATTTATGTCTGTTCGCAGATTTCTACTAATTGTTAGGATCATAAATAGTTTATGGTAGAATCACTATACCATAATTTTAAATGGGAAGCCATTTGAGCTTGAGTCTGCATCAAATAAATATATTGATTGATAATTTATAAAGTTTAATAAAATATAATTAACTATTTAATAATACTAATTATTTTATAAACTATATCTACTAAACTATTTTTTCGATAATCAAAAACAGTCTCTGAAACAGGCAATTTTGCAAATTCTTGTACCCAACATTGCTTCAAGTGCAACAAACGCACATTTGTTCAATGAAAAGACGCTTAATTATTGGTCAAAAACAAAAAACGACCTCTAAAAAAATTAAAATTTTGTCGAAAAATCGAATTTTTTTTATCTCTATAAAAATTCTTAGTACATCTACATCAAAAACCCGTCGTTCCGTTTTGTCACAGCTTTCCTGTGCAGTATCGCCTTTACCCAAGGAAATATACTCATACTACCTCCAAACACTTTCAAATACACCCATTCTTACCTTGAGTAAACAGGTATAACCCTCAAATTTAAATGTTGAAAAAATGCGTAAAAAAGTGTTGATGTATGATCGTTTAAAAATCGTATGGCCCGCAACGTACTACTCACAATCAGTCTAATATATCCCCTCTTATTTGTCGCGGACTTCGTTTGCACAAATGCAAACGTCCCATACAAAATCTTGAGTTAAAAATTGAAATTAAAAGTAACACGTACACAAGTTCAACTACCTTGGATAGTGGCTTCAGGGCGAATCACTTAAACATTACAAAGTAGTATTTACTAAGGCCTAATTTAGTAGATTTTATCTACTTCACAGTTCTTTGGTCTGGGTTCTTGTCAATGCATTCATTGTTGTTTTAGCGTTAACTATTTCTAATTAGAAAATTATACTGTCTTTACAAATCTATCTTGGAAAACGCTTAAAGTGCCTTTGCTTAATAATTTCAATCGTCTTTTTATTTTAACTATTCAAAAACGACTAGAGTGCCAGTATTTGAAAAATGTATACAAAGCTGTTAATTTTCCTTTTAATGAAGTCTCTATGTACTTTCTCCGAACACTAGAAATCCCAGGTCGTTTCCTCTAATCTCTGTTTGCACAATACGCCCACAGTTTTGTGGGTGTTCAGTTAAGTTTAGATCAATTAAACTTTTAAACAATTTTACCTAAAAATTGAAACTTTGAAAATTTCTCTCTTGGAATGTTTAAAAAACTAGTGTTTGAATATCTCTTGAATAGGAGAAAGGAAGATTTTGTAAAATTTAATTCTTAATGTTCCTACTTTGTCATTTTGATTTTAAGTTAATTTGTTTAGACTAAGATAGCTTATGGTGTTTGACCCCAGGAAGATCAACACTTTATTGTAATGATAGGGAGCGACACAAAAATAAAGCGATTTGAAAATTGAAATTACACTACTTGAAATTGGCACAAGGTTGGCAGTCAATGGCACATCATGATAATAAAAGGCTAAAATGCTACTATTGATTGATATTTGGTTCATGGATTGTTGGTATGCTTGTAATTATCCACGGTTATAGAGGTTGATCAAGTCGCTCATACTGACTCCACCCAGTGCTACTCACAAGTGAACTCACTTTTATTGAGCGTGAAAATTTTTTAATTGTGAGTAATGCGCATCCAATAAGTCCACGAGTGCTTACTTTTCTGCCCGGTTTAAAACAAAGAGACAGGTTCAGTTGTTTGCTTTTGAAATTAAATGACCGAACAAAAAAAAAAGTTGCTGAAAACGTTTTCGCGTACGTTGTTTGCCGACGTAGAAGAAAGTGTAGAATAATTTGTAACGGATCTCATCTTTTACTACAGGAAACCGTGAAGCGTCACCTAAATTCACTGTATCTAGTGACGGCCTTCCAGGAGGGTACCATGCCCGTATTGCCTCAAATGTCAACAAATACTTACACTTTGCGTTTCAGAAAGCTTTGCAGAAGGATGATGCATCCTTAGCAATTCTTGAACAGATTTAAAATACTGAACCGGTGTGTCATTGCCTATTGTCCAGTTCCCCTATCCCCTAACAGTGCCATGTTCATGGCAAGGCACGAATCCGTTACATAGGCGATAGTTCAGCTTAAAAATGCGTTTTACAAATTTTAATTTAGAAACGAAAATAATTTTGAATTTATATATTAATCACCATAGGTACAGTTTTTTTCTTCTATTTCTGGTCCATAAAGTTCACAAATGTTACCAAAGTTTTCACAGTCAACCATTTTTGCCACGAGCGTATTTTTGACATGAACCCTCTTACAATGCCATTTTGACACGGAAACCGTGACGGGGTTGTCAGACTGGGGCCATATTCAACTTCAACTTCTTTAAGACATATAAATTTCCTATGCAAAATTTGACCTTGGTCGGACACATATTATTTTTAGATGGTAAGGACCCCACTTTCCATCTAACAATAAGGCACAAAATTGTGGAACTTCACCGTTGACCCCCAAGAGGTTGACCCACCAACCAACCCCATCTTCGAACATAGCCTTCACATTGTCGCAAAGACCCTTTGTGCTAAAGTTGGGGCCGCTGTGGCATGTGGTTCTTCCGCTAGCGTGTCTTGACTTTGTTTCTTATTAAAACAAAGCTATTTTTAATGTCAACCAAAAATGAAAAAAAATAAAATTCAAAAATTGCCAATTCTAAAGTTTAGCCAAGCAATGTCATTCATTTTAAAATGGATTTTTGTTTTTCAGTAGTATAATCATCGGTGATATTTTCAGCCACACTCCTCTCTGACGAAAACATAATTGTTATTAATGACGCTTTAATTTGTCAAATTAAAAGTCCATGTTTCTACGTGATTTTTTCAATGACGTTTGATGGTTTGACATTTTCTTCTAAAATGTTGCACAGTAATTTTGAAAAAAATAGACCTCCAGTTACTAAACACATTTCCAACGACTTTACTCCAATTAAACCGTTTAGTGTGAGAAAAATTATGAATGATAAACACACTCAACGTTTAAATCGTACATTGTATAAAAATAAAAGATAATAAAGTTAATTAGTAAAAATAAGTCAATACAATAAATAATTGTAAGACTTATATTTAATGCCCTACTGCTATGATATTTTCCAATGATTTAAACTACACGAAATTATTCAGTTCTTATACAACTTTGTGTTCCTAATTTTGTTTTTCAAAATAACGAATTTGTTTACTGTCAAGTGTTTTTTTTTGGCTGCCGCTCACTGTATACATTTATAGATAAAATTGAGAAAAGGAGTTTTATTTTGCTGGGAAGAGATTAGCTGTATTAGTTTTTCACAGCCATTAGTATACGATTCACACAACATTTACCTCTTAAATTATACACTAATTTCATATTTGATTATATATTGCCTATGATTTGGCGATGAAGCAGACTGAAAATAGTTTCTGAATAGCATATAAGTCTAGTTCGTAATTGCATATTTTAGACCTAAAAATCTTTAGATTAGAAAAACAGCCTAAACAAATGAAAGACTAACCTAATGTCGCCATTTGAAAAAAAAGTTGTCATTCATTCTGACCTGGATTTTTGTTTTTCAAAAAGAGGTTAAATTCATTGATGTTATTTTCAGTCACACTCCTTCCCGACTTATATGCTTTTCTAATTTGTAAATGACGCATTATTTTGTCATGTTCAAAGTACAAATTTTGCTTGATGTTTGTCAGGGAGATTTGACATATCGATTGGTAAAAGTTTCACAGCCAAACTCAAAATTAACTTATCAAATACTGGATGAAAGAATTCAAATTTACCAAATGTCTTCCCTTAGGAAATTGTTTATAGTTGACACCTAAATACCAACTTCGTTCAATGAATGTTTTGTGTGCGATTGGAAAGATGGGTATGCACGTCATCTTTTTTTTTCGAATTCTACATTTTTTTAACATTTGTTCAAATGAATTTCCTTCCTAATCAAATTGTTCAATGTCAGTGGTACATTGTTTAACTTTTGAAAAGCGTTTCATGCCAATGTTTTTAAAGGGACTAACCAGGGAGAGCCTCTCAGGTAATTAATTTATAAAAATCTAAATGTCTAATTTGTGTTTATATTTTCTCGTCATTGTCATAACCACCCGGACTCCGGGCCGTGGGCTTTTCTCACTCGTTTAGAATAGCAAAAGCGAAAAAAATTAGAAAAACTGAGAAAGTTTGAAAGCTAATTTTACGGATAATTTACGACATTATGTTTAGCTAAAAGTTTAAGTTTCAGCATCTGATGAAACAAATCCGCATTTCATCCTAAAAACTTTAACACATGTAATACGATTATTGTCTTAAAATACCTTTTTTAAGACTAAACCTTACTAATCTTAACAAAGTTAACTTAACTTATAAATCTAAACCTTGTACCTACTGAAAGAATTGCTGGTTCTCCGAAGAACATTCTTAGATTCTACTTTTTATTTCAGACTATTACTTTTCGTCTATATTGCACTTTCCACTATACATTTTGACTTATAACTTTGATCTAATTACTTTTGTTCAAATCACGGACTTTTCTGTGTGATATACTCGCACATATGTGGAGCCGAAGTATTTTGCAAAGTATCCCTTGATGAGCTGTGCGCCAATTCAAACTGTTAGCCAAAATCTATGTGCTTCTCGCGCATCAGACGTCAGTTGATTTGTATTTTAGAGCGTAATTACAGTCATAACCATTTGGTTATTCAAAGCAAAATTTGAGCCTGCTTATTAGAGTTTTGCCTTATAAATAGTTGCCTCGAAGCTCCAAGTCTCACATTCAAAACTCCGGTTGCCATAGTTGCATTCCTGACTCGAATATTGATATAGACTTGTTAACTATTTTTGAGTAACAAAAAAATTGGTAAACACTCTTAGTTTTTATTACGTTTGCAGGTTTGGAGTTAATGGGACAGGTACGTAAATTTGCGTGACTTAGCTATATTATATTTGAATGCAAAATTTTCTTTTATGTAGAACAAAAGACTACAAACTTCTTTAGTATCAGAACTAAAATTTGTCACCTATATATTATTTGTATTATATTTATTTATAAGTATGTAAATAAATAATAACAATAATTATGAATAAATTTCTATAGGGTTTTCAGCTTCGAAACTCTGCCTTTCACAACAGTCTTCGCTCTCAACAATACAGTATTACAGAAGTTGAGCTAGCCAACTGCAATCCAACCGACTATACTCAAAGTGGTACTCTTCAGGTAAAAAAAACAATTTGAAATAGTTGCAAAAGTTCAACCATACATTCTACTTCCAGGCAACTTTGCCTTACTCAAAAGTAGTAAAATGTTGGAGGATAGTTTGGTCGGTTTTATGCTACTAGGTTAAAAGAAAGAGGTCAACAGGAAAGACGTCAATAACTAGGTCATCTATAAAATGGTCAACTGTAAAAAGGTGTCAACGATATTAACGTCCACAACAGAGAGGTTTACAGTAAAATTAATTAAAATCATTAAATCTTAACTAAAATTTAAACAGTTTTTTTTTTTAAATATCTTACAACTTTGCTAGTCTACTCTATATACCACTTTGTTGTAGGCGCAGCTGTTGCGGAAGTTATTTCTGTTAAACTGGTCGAAAGCTACCTTACCAATTTTTAACTACTTTTAAAATCCAACTAAAGGTTTGGTTTTACCTAAGATAGGACTTTACTCACTGAGCAAACTATGTTAGGTTATTTAAATTAAAAAAAAGTGTACCATCGACAACAAAACTTTAGCATTATTGTACACGCTCGTATAATATCACCATTGGTCTAGTAATGTTCTTGACAGCTTATGCAGTTCGATAGGAAAGCGAGCACAACAAGTAGTGTGAGCCCTTATCCATATTTAATGTTTATCGGCTATTACCTGAGTAACTTCGGAAGTCAAATGGAAAACGGTGTCAAAGTAATTTTGTGGGACTACTTGGGTCAACCAAACCAGCGTTGGCAATTTATTCCTCAGGTAATATTTAATGTATTTTATAACAAGTAATGTTTTTTTTAGTTATGTATTTCTTTTTGCGTTGTATTTTGATTTTTTGTATCTCAAAACAGCCCTCTATAAAGGGAAATTGGTTGAAGCTCGAGGCGCATGGGAAATGTTTATCAGCATCCGACAACAATGAACAGTTAATTGTGGCAACTGTTTGCAACAGCACCGATCCTAAACAAGGTTGGGAACAAATATAGTAACTACTATGTGACAAAGGTGCAATGGCAAACGCTACGACGCTCTTTATCCAATTGAAATGTTTTTGCTTGAAGTATAAATTTTTGAAGTATATTGACCCCGCTAGCATAGTGCATTTCCAATAAACTAGTCTAAATGTACGTCCATTTTCTTCGACACGCGTATCGCTGTTTACTTTATCTATAATTTTATTTAATTATTTTATATTTTTATTTTTAGATATTTTATTATTGTTTATTATTTTTTATACAATATTTAGCTAAATGCTAAAGTAGAGATCAATTTTTTAGACAAAATTAAAGCCATTTTGACAAAATAGCATGACAAAATAAAAATCAAGCGGAAATTCAAGTTTTTCAATAATTTCTCAAAAGCTTCTTTGAGATCTAGTCCTGCTTTCAATATGTTAAAATTGGTTGCGTTATTCCGGCTGAAGTTCCGAGGATTGAGGCTGAGAGCTTTCTGCTAAACAGAGAACGTGGGGTTGACCACCAAGGAGACTCTGCTTAGGCAGAGGCTGAACCCTGTTTTTCGCATACCGACCCAAGCACACCCTCCACGACCGCAACTGTCGAGGCTTCCACTCACCACTACCACACCACCACTTTTTCTGTGTGGTAAATCTACCCAAGTTTAGACCTAAGTCCTAACCACCCGAACATCGGGCCCTGGGCTCCAATACCCCATTCGGGCAAGGGAAGTGGGAAAACCTTTCGGAAAAACCCACTTCCATATTGGCGACACCGGGACTCGAACCCGTGTGTGTCCATGGCTAGAACTCAACGCTCTAACCAATCGGCCTGCGAGGGTTGGACATCATCAAAAAATAATTAGTAAGCTAGTTGTAATGACCCTGGTTGCAGAAATGGATAACTATTGTACTTGTTATTAGGCGTGATGAAAAAAAATGGCAAAAGTGAAAAACTACAGCGATTTTTATGAATTTTTGGTCTAAAATTACATTAAGAAAAATTCAAAAATGTCTTGTAAAATACTTTTAATACTTCTTCCTGAAATATTTTTTTTAAATATAAAAATTATTTGTATTTTATAAAAGATTTTTAGTATGTCTGATAATTAACTAGTACCGGTTTTTTCAGAATGCTTTCTAATACACTTCATTCCGACCAAAAACATTTCAATTATGCTGATGACGTTTTATTTTCGTCAAGTTGAAAGTTCATTTTTCTACTTGAAGTTTATTAGGGATATTTGACGTTTCGATTTGAAATGTTTAAAATAAATTCGACATTCTTTTTTTTCAATCACTTGACATTGAAATCTTCCAAGGCCTTTTGCGTAACTTAATTGTTTATACTGGACACAATGGGCACAAAATATGGTCAAATAATGTGTTTTTATGTATTTTTAAATAAAAAAAAGAGGTAGGTAATAATGGTCATCATGTTGGTTATAATGGAGCTAATTAGCACTGGCGTTGTCATCAAGCTGCCACAATAGCAAATCAGTAGCATTCCGTCCACAAATAACAATTTTAAACATTTTTTTCTACTGTCCTATAGGACGGGTTGATATACTAGTTAATTATGTGTCCACCCAACGTATAAACGTTACAAATATTATCATTTTCCAACTCTTTTATTACAAGTAACACCTGACTACAAAAAGGTAGAAAAATTTCATGAACAAATTTTAGTTCATAATCAAGTTTTAAAATCCTATTGTCTGCAACCTACAGCTCGGTTTTTAGGCCTCTACTTAGGTTACAAATGCTTCCTGCACACAATTGTATGCGTTACTTAAGAAATTTCGAAATCATAAATGAAATTGACGACTCCTCTGGTACAAAATATTACATCTCTGCTATGGTTGGCTGTGGCTCCGGTTCAAATCACCTGAATATTACAAGTGTATATCTACTAAAACGTTTTGGTTCTTTAGGTAAAAAAATAGACGCTATGGATTGGGCACGTAAAAAAATACAACCAATTAGCTCTGGAACTTTTGGAATGTACATAGATGTACATGGAAACGTTATAGGGTTCGCGAACTTGCTTACAATTTGTTAAGTACAAAAACCATAGAGCTAATTTGCTTGAAATATTTCTGAAGCACAACTTTATACTACTCATTTCCTCAAGCAACTATTTTGATTCTAGGATAAAACCACTTGACTTGGAAAGCAATCTTATGATATGCGTTGATCCCAAGCTCTTTGTGACGCATTTCATACGTAACTCTTTTGCAACATGTGACGCCTTACAAAGACATTTGGGTTTCAAAATGTACGTTAAACCGCTAGATAAGTGATCATGGTTTTGTGTTCTACTTACTACAGCTATTTTTGCGTTAGTGTTAACATTTGCTTATACAAACGTACAACAACTGAAGATAATACTAATTTCGCTAGCTCGGCGTCTGTCTTGGGAACAGTTGAGGGCTTTCTAATTAATGTCTTTTGCTTCTACAGCATTTGTGTTACTTGATGTTAATACAGGTTTGAACATGGTTGACGGTATTACACAAAGATACTATTACCGTCTTGTATTTGGTTCATGGATTGCTGCCATGGTTTTTATTGTCAATGGTTATAGAGGAGTGTTCTCCCTCATCTTGTCTCCACCGAGTGCTACTCATAACTGGACTAACTTTTTTGATTTAGAAGATTTTCTAATATTTAGTGATTATACTTCAGCAATTGGTTATGTGGTAAATTTCTACAAAGTTTTCCAACTAGCCGGAGCAAAATTTTGGGGCGTTAACATAGTTTACTGTTATTGCTTCCCAAAAAATTTCAGTATTGGCTCGGATTCACATGAATTATTTTTTGTGGAAAAAATCGAAAATAGCAAATTTTGTAAGGTTTGAATTTGTAAAAAGCAAAATACTGTCTTTTGAAAGCAATTTCCCGAAGAGTTATTTGGCAAAATATGTTTCAAATCAAACATGCGCTCAATCCTTCATTGAGAAAGGTCACCTTTATTTGATTGTTCTTTTGCAAATGATCAATGCATCAAACAAGTCTACTAGTGGTTACTTCTCAACTCGGTTTAAAAGAAAGAGGCATTTTCTGGAGACAGTTTTTAAGGTGGACAAGCAAAACAAGCAATCTCAAAACATATCAGCTTACGTTGTTTGCAGACAAACAAAAAATTTGTACGTCCATTTGTAGTGGAATTGACTTATGAGCACATCAGATCCCCACACAAGAGAACCGCCCCTGCATTCACGCTGTTAATTTAAGGCTTCCCAGTGCGGTGGGAAGGTTCGGGCTGTGGTAGGGATAAGGACACTTAGCATAGACTAGCTTTGCAACACCGCCTATCGGCGGCTTTTGCTCGCTGTTCGCGCCTTCGGCGGATAGACGTAGTCAGTCAGTGTAGAAATTGCCGTAACTGTTTCGTCCGAAATCTCAAATTTTGAATTAATTTTTTAATTAAATTTTGGAAAATCAAAAAATGAATAGTACCGAAATCCATGAATTACATTTAATAATTTCCAAAGTGAATGTGGTAGATAACACCGCCGCGATTAGCTACACATGGTTGTGCGCCTTGTGAGGTTTGGTCGAATGGCGAGTAACGTTGCATTTAACTCGAACGTCGCGGGTTCGAATCGTGGCGTTTGCGTTTTTTTTACTATTTTTTTTTACTTTAGAGTTTTGATGTGGCTTAAGACCATCGTCAAAATGATTTATTCAACTCCCTAATTGTGATTTCATTTAGTTAATTATGATAATGATTAAACAATTAACATTAATTAACTTTTGAAAGTTAACTAACTATGAACTCCACATTGCTTAAAAAATTCTAATTAGTTAATTTGAGTAAATTAACAACATTTAAAATTTGAAAATGGGTTAACGGAAGTATACTCCCGTCTTATGGCGGGTTTGTTAGCAAGTTTTTCAAATAAAACAAAAGCAAAACAAAACGGATGGTGTCTAACTCTACTTTTCAAATAAAACAAAAGCGGAACAAAACGGAAGGTGCCTAACCCAATTTACAAAAGCGGAACAAAACGGAAGGTGTCTAACTCTATTTTTCAAATTAAACAAACGCGGAACAAAACGGAAGGTGCGTAACTCTACTTTTCAAATTGATTAGAGCTGATTAATTTTTCAAATTAAACAATTGCGGAACAAAACGGAAGGTGTCTAACTCTATTTTTCAAAAAAACAAACAAAAGCGGAACCAAACGGAAGGTGCCTAACCTTATTTTTCAAATAAAACAAACAAAAGCGGAACCAAACGGAAGGTGCCTAACCCTATTTTTCAAAAAAACAAACAAAAGCGGAACCAAACGGAAGGTGCCTAACTCTTTTTTTCAAATAAAACAAACGCGGAACAAAACGGAAGGTGAAACTCTACTTTTAAAAACTTAAACGTTAATCGTTAAACTTAATCAATCAGCTGTCTAGAGCTGATTAATCGTTAAACTTAAGCAAACTTAAGCAATAAGCAGTTTAAAGCTGATTTAATCGCTAACTTAAGCAATCAACTGCTTAGAGCTGATTAATCGTTAAACTTAAGCAATCAACTGTTTAGAGCTGATGATGATTAACTAACTGGGAATAATTGTTAAGTTATTTAGAGGTTTCAGGTAGCTTCAGTGTACGTTTAAACTAATAATTTCATGTAAAACTCCATTTTCATTAGTTAACTTGTTTAACTATTACTTAGAATTAACTAAATATGAATTGTTTTTAAACTATTTAGAAGTTATGGTTAGCTTCAACGCACTTAAGAACCCTGAATTGCATGAAAATCTCAATGTCCAAGAGTAAATTTTTACGAATTATTAATCACAATTAACTAATTTGCAATCGTTTTGAGCAAATTAAAGGTTATAGTTAGCTTCAGCGTACTTAAGAACCCCCCATTTACATGCGCTGTGGTTGCGATTGGTGAGGACGGTGGTAGCAGAATCTATTTTTTAAGGTGCGGTTCGAAAAGGTATGGCGCACCTTTTTTGCCGATCTGTGCTGAAGCACTCATGCGTTTGGCCGGAAAGAGTCGGCCTTCTCATTAGGATATATGATGTTGTCATCAAGCAGGCACAACAGACTACCCGTAACGTTCCGCTGTTTTACGGGCCTAAAGCATAAAGGCCGAGAACACCAACCTGACATGAGGTACGGCCGTAGCTTTCGCCTGATAACCGCAGGTGAATATGCAAATGATGGCATTCATTAGGATTACTTTAAAACTTTTGTGTGTGTTGTAGTATAAAGGAATATTACTTAAAGAATTACTCGGATAAGAAAATAAACATTTCTTTGACAAGAATATATTATCTAATTATATTATTTTATTTACTATGGATGCCTTTTAGATGTTTGAATTAAAATAAATAATGGGAATTACGACTCAGATGTTAAGGTTCAGTAACTGCTAATGTGGGGACATTTGTCACTTTATGCTAAAAATAAGACAACAAAATAGTTTAATTTAATTTAATGTTAAGTCACCAGGGGCTAGTTTTTGTTTTGAAGTGGAAATGTGTTTTGTTTTTATTTCAAATGCAATCGTAGTTTTGAATTGCAATTCTAATTGCAAAATACGCAAGAGCAGACGCACAGAAGAAAAAGACAATTACTGCTACAGGGAAGGCATAAGGCATTTGGTTGGGCATCTTTGGATACGAGGCCCTAGGTAAAGGAACATTATTTGACATTTCCGCAGAGTTTAGGCTTTAAGTTTTGGTTTAAGGAAAAAAAATTCCGTCGCAGGTCGAATTTAAAATAATTGAAAATTAAAAAATTACAGCTTTTTTGTTTGCTTTTTTTTTATTTTTTTATTTTGCGTTACAAAATTTTTTGCGTTTTATACAATTGGTATTAAAGAAAAACTTGTCAGGTCTGTGCTTCCCTGTGCTTCAAAGAAACTTGTCGATTGGAGGATGAATTATAAATCAATTACTTATAAGTTATAGGTCCCTCTAACAAGTAAGAGAGCAGTCAGCTCTCGCATGACAACATCTTTGTATCCATTGCAAGTGCCATCCGTAGGCTTGGTCCCTGTATAAACCTGGTTTTAAGTAACAATTCTATTTATCTCAAATTTGATTGTGCTGACTTCATGGAGCGATGCATAATAAAACAGCTGAAATTAAATATAGCATTTTTGGCGGACGCAGTACATTCGACGTTACTCAAAACCCAAGCAAACTGTACACTTCTCGGGATTGCGAAAACTGTGACAAGTAACATGAGATTCTAAGCCGATGTGTAGCAACGAGTGTACATTTATTCAAGAGATTTCACAATATCTTTGGCAGTATCATACGCGAGTTGAAGCGACCCAGTAGATACTGATTGAAAGGCGTACATTAGTGCCGAATGCTACATAAACGACACCCAGACTCCATGCATGCTGAAGAGCCGAGTACATTTACTATTACCTTAATTTTTTTTTTATTGTGCACACTTAAATAAAACTTAAATTATTCTTTTTATCTCTCTTTTGAGCCCAGTATGCAAGTGACAAATGTCATGTGTCCTTGTGACATGTCCAAGAAAGAGTAAATTTTTGTGTCAGGATTTTTTGTAAGATACACTCTATGTAGTTGTCGTAGCTTGAAAATAATTTGGACAACAATTTAGTATAACTGTTTTGTCAAAATTACGAAACACTCTACAATAAATGCAAAACTACGCCAAACAAGTATTTTTTTTGTTTTCAGACAAATATACTAAAACAACCAAACTTGCCAGCTTAGAATATTAGCATTAAATTCACCAATTCTTTCTCATTTAATCCTGAATAGTTTAAGAAACTTATCTTACTAATATCTTACCTTACTTGTTGATTTGTCCGGGTTGTAATCCCGATGAGTCCACTCTTTTCACCATTAAAACTAGATGTATTGCACTGCAGCTTACCCAAATTAGTCTTCTGACGTTAGTTTTTGAAATTTTTGCAATGCAGACCTCGCAAAAAAAATAATAGTATTAAACTGTCTGGATGTAATAAAAATAAAGTTTAAGGTAGGGAAGGGTGATCTGGCCTTACCACTGAGCGGTTGGTCAATATATATGATAGTGGGTTGGGATATTGTTGTATGTACTGGTTAGCATACATGTATGCAAATGAGGATCTGTCTTCTAAACTCTCACAATAAAATTGGGAAACCTATCGGGAAATTTCCATATCCTTTGTGTGTGACCACTCACGGAAATACGTGCATACACTGGGTCATAGGCAAAGTAAGTCCTTAAATGCAACAAATAGTGCAGAATTTTTTGTGGCGGTGTTAGGAGTTCTGCAAAATGTTGGCTTCAAGTACATAGCTTTTTACTAAAATTTTTTTTGGTATAGCGTAGCAAGTTGTGCGTGTCATCAAACTGCCCATAATTTTAATACTCTCATCCAAATAGGTTGTATACAAGCAAATTAAATTTCCAAAGTTACATGCTTCACCTTTAATTTTTTTTGTGTTTAACACTTTAATTATTAGGTAGCGTATTAGCTACTTTATAGGGATGTTCTGCTCGTCTGTCCATCCGTCTTGTTGCGCGATAACTCTGGAACGGGTTAACATTTTTCAAATCTGTTTTCAGCTAAAGGTAGTTAGGGTCAAGGGTGAAGCTAAGTTCGAAGATGGGCCATAGGGGTCATACCCTTCACCCTCATTTTAACAATCCACTAAATGACCCCCAAATCCGAGAACTCGGATTTGTCGGATTTTTGTTGGTTTTGCATGGAACGAAGAGGTACGATGATTTCAAGAACCAAAGTGACTCCAGAGCCTTTATTATCTTATCAATGACCCCGTAAATGACCTTCAAAACAGAAAAATCCGATTTTTTGGATTTATGCTAGTTTAGCACGTTAAGAAAAGTTATGATGTCTTCAAAAACCAAAGTGACCACAGACCCTTTCCCCTTATTGAGATGAACCTACAAATGACCGCCGAAACCAAAAATTCGAAATATCGGTTTTGCTAGAATTGCATAAATCAAAAAGTTATGATGGTTTGAGCGTAGTAGGTGACCTCCAACCCTTCAACCAATTAAGGATGATATTGTAATTGATCCCCAACCCGAAAATTGGGCCCTTTCGTGGTTTTATTGGTGTCGCAAGAAAGCTTGGTATCAGTACAATACGCTACTTAAGTTACGTGCGTTTGCCACGGTTTATTCCATTTGTCTATATTTTGAGCCCAGTATGCAAATAATTTTTGTCAAGGCCTTCTGGCATTTCTGAGATACGGTAAATTGTTGTGTAATTATTAAGTAGCGTCTAGTTGCTTTATGGGAAGACTGAGTCTGTTTGTGTGTCCGTATGTCTGTCTGTCCGTATGTCTATCTGTCTGTCTGTCCGTATGTATGTCTGTCTGTCTGTCCGTCTGGTTGCGCGATAACTCTCGAACGGGTTAATTTTCTTGAAATCCGTTTGCGGGGGAATATTTTCGAGGTCAAGAGTGAGGTCAAGCTCGAAGATTGGTCATGGGGGTCATTTCCTTTCCATTCATTTCGACCCGGAAAGTGACCCCCAGAACGGTTCGGTTTTTTCGGGAATTTGCTAATTATGCATAAAATTGAAAGTTATGATGGTACAAAAGATCCAGGTCACCCCTGACCCTTTACCCCGCAGTGCGATGACCCATTAAATGACTCCCGAAACAAAAAAAATTGGGTTTTTTCGTTCCTGTTTCAGGATTCGCAATAGTTAAATTCGCTACTTCCGTTACTTGAGTTTGCAACGGTTTATTTTTTGTAAGATGGGCAAGAGATACCCTATTATTCATGTAGTTGTCATAGTTTGAAAAAAAGGTGGAAAACAATTTAGTAACCTGTTTTGTCAAAATTACAAAATACTCTACAAGTTTGAGTAGCAAGACTACGTCAAACTCCTAAACATGTATTTTGTTTTCAGACAAATAAACCAAAAACAACCAAAGCAGCAAGCTTAAAATATTAGTATTAAATTCATCAAATCTTTGCTATTTATTCTTACAAAACTTAAGGAACTTATCTTACTACTATAACTACTTGCATGTGCCTTGTATGTAGTGTCATGGAAGGGGGAATCTGACCTCAATTCAGTAATTTGCGGGCGTGAAAAGCAAAAGTGTCTTGCTTTTGCTAGTTTTGATATAGAGGAGTCGTGCTCTTAATGCATCCAATGCACTGTCCGGGTTGGAATCCCGATGGGTCGACCCTTCTTACCCTTAAAACTCGAGGTGTTACAAACCAAATGAATCTAAATCGTCTTCTGACTATAGTTTTATTAATTTTGACGCAATTCAGACATCGCAACAACTCTAATAGTGTTAAAGCCTGGATGTAATAAGAAAGTTTCCCACCTTCCCACCGAGTAGATATGGAAGGAAGTACTCATTAGCATACCTGTGTGCAAATGAGTATCTGTCTTCTGAATTCTCACAAGATTATTGCAAAACCCATCTGGAAATTTCCATATCCTCTGTGTGTTACTGCCTACTTACGGAAATACTTTCATACCCAAGGTCAGAGGCAAAGTAAGTCGTTAAATGCAAACGCAATAGTGACGAATTTTTTGTGGCGGTCCGGGAAATTTTAACCTCCCTTCTCAAGCTGGCTCAGTCCATCAGAATTACTAATGATTACTTTTACTAACTAATAGTTAACCCTTAAAATTTATTCTTAAGTTATCCGCGATGGATGAAGAGATGCTTTCAGTTATTAGGAATTCTGTAGAATGTTGGCTGCAAGTAAATGGCTTCTTGCTGAAAATGACAACGGGAAATTGCTTTACAAGTTGAAAGTTCAACTTTCTCAGTGTAAGTGTAGCAACATTGCTTTGTACAAAAGATGTTTCTAACATTAAGTTTAGCAAAAGTTTTCGGGTAAAAGCTATCCGGTTATGCGTGTCACCAAACTGCTCACCATCATTCTAATAACATTCGAGTAGGCTGTAGACATAGAAGTTGTAAGTTTCCAAAATAAGATCCT
>JAQFYP010000558.1:0-21821 GCA_034694865.1 Bilobella braunerae | reverse complement strand
GCAGCGCCACTCCAAAGAAAGATGAAGCCAGTAATTGTTTTAATCAGACAATTTGAACATTCACTCTGAAAATTTTGAAACTGTAAAACGTAAATTAGTAAATTGGGTACATTGCACAGTAAAATTGGGCAATAAAAATAAACCATTTGTAACTATAACGTTTTTTTATTTCTCACGGTTTCTGTTTTTTTTTACATCAATCTTTCACTTCTTCCTCATCATCAGCAAACTCTCGTACACATTTCTGAAATTTGCTTTGAGCACTGCTAATTTTCCTGCACAACTGCAAGACTGGTTTTTCAAAATATTTTTAATTACAATTAGTTAAACTGACTATAATTCCTGCAACTTAAGCGTTGACTTTATCCTGTTTAAAGTAGATGAATGCTTTGAAAGACACCATATTACCGCCCCAAGGCAATTTTATGGCATACTATAGACAACAGTACAAATTAACAGTTGCGGAAACAAATAAGGCAATAGTAAAAAAATTCCAAATTTTGTGAGACTATCTCCCCAATTTACATAGAAAAGTAGGGTGGGAAAGAGGGCGTTTTTATGTCTATTTAATAAAACGACTTGAACAAAAAGTCCACACTTCATGCCCCTTTTAACACACCAGATATTGGTATCCAATTCACTTCATTTCACCCGGTTTTTGTTTTCTCGGTTTTTGTTGTTCTCGGTTTATGTTTTCTTTGTTTTTGTCTTTCTCGGTTTTTCTTTTCTCGGTTATGACTTTCTTGGGTTTTGCGTTCTCGGTTTTCGTTTTCTCGGTATTGTCATGCTACCAAATTTTTTACTCTTCTGATGATGTAGTGATCAGGGGTTGCAGATCCGTGCCTCCTACTCGAAATCCGGATCTCGGATATTTTTAGATCCATGTGGCCAAGATCCGGATCTGGATCCGTTTCCACCTCAAGAAAAATTAAAAATTAAAAAAAAACAGAGTTTTGTGAACACATCTTACGTTTAAGTTCTTTGCTAATGGCAAAATTTGAGTTCTGTGCATTAGTAATCTCCAAAATATTATACAAATGCGATTGAACTACAACAAATGGTTTGTATCTAGAAGTTACTTTTGAACCGAAATCTAGTTATCTTGTTGATAGCAAAGGACTGTAGTGAGGAATGTAGGGTAAATTCAGAAATTCTGTGACAGGATATTCATCTTTATCAAAAACAAATTCGATATCAGCTTCAAATATTCTCATGAACAAATAAATATTTAAAACTATATAAATCTACTAGATGTAGAAATTATGTTAAGCTTCAAAGCTTCGATTTACATCCTGGTGAATTGTGAAATTCTTTGTTTCTATTGTTTGTTTCTAAGTCTCTATCAAACTAGGTTTTCAAGGTTCATTCTTTGCCAGACTTCATTCTTCAATTTTTTTTCTTTTTTTCCTGGAACCTTGTCTTAGCTAGGAATAACTTAGCAACAATTCTTATATATGACGATCAAAATTTGGCATGCAGGAATGTAAATTACTTTTTCTGAATTTTAAGATTAGTATTATCAATTTATTAAAAATTTAATCAAGCAACATAAAATTTGAAAGGTTAAAGAAATTTCAAAAAAGGACTAAATGTTTTCTAAGGTTAACATCTAAATGAAATTAATAATGCTGTATGAACCATTAAACTCAAGCTGAGACTTTTTATAACTTACTGATCCGAATTGGATTTCCTAAATTTAATAAAATATACTACCTGAGATCCTTAACTAAAAAATCCGGATTTCGGATAATCTGGATCCGCTCAATATCCAGATCCAAAATCCGGATCTGCGGCCCCTATAGTATTTCTCCATTTTGCGTTTACACAATTCATTGTAAGGAGAGAAAAGCGGTAAATGACAGGTAGCGGTCAAGTGCCAGGGACTTTTTTTCCGTCTTCTATTGCTCACTTCGCCTGAAGTATCTCAGCGCCTCTTTTACTCGTACTTTTAGCGTTAACACACTCTTTGCTGAAACATTTTGGAGGGAAAGTACGCTGACCGGTGACCTTCACGATGCCAAGAGCATACACTTTTTTTCAATGGCAAGCATTTAAGCGCACTTTGAGACAACAATTCGTTATGTTGGCGATAACGGCAATCAAATTTTTTGGTAAGTGTCTTGGGATGGTTTACCACGTTTGACGAAAAGGGGGAAGTGCCAACTGTCCAAGTACGTTTGGATTTTGAGACACAGTAATCCTGCAAAGAAATCGTAGAGTACCTCTGAAGTTATGAAGTGAACCCTGGTTAAATCAAACTAGAATAAGCTATTTTAGTTTACCCTTAACAAATAACGCATGGTCTGTAGGATTACATATTGTGCGGTTTGGTTAAACCTTCGGATAAGCTAAATAGCTTAAGAGTGCTTCAGGTTTATCTAAACGGAGATTCAATGCTTTGTTACTACTACTAAAATATTAAAATTAGATGCTTGAACAAAACTACTCAATGCAGTCACTCTATAACTTGCCATTGTTGTGTGTAGGCAGCACAAACAAAGTAAAGTATACAATGAAATTTAGGGTATTAATAAAACCTTACTTTTGCAAGAAACAAATTGTTGAGATAGTTCTGATCACCCCAAATGTTTCCTAACCACTAAAAATTTTCATTTTCATTTTAACAATTTTAATAATTGTCTAATGTGTTGTGTATATTGCTCCTACTTCCGCTACTTGATTGACCGTTTTAACACGTTATTATTTATAGGAGCTCTTTTAAGTTTCCAGGCTTGCGTTAATTTTGTTTACTTTTTAATCATAGTTACGTATAACCTCTCAATCTTTAAGTAGAATACGTTATTTTGAAGTTGGCTCACTATGTTCAAAACCTCAGAATAACTGTAACGCTACTTCGATATTTAAAAATCAAAACTTGAGTTGTATCGAAATTGACAAAAATAAAAATTTGAAAAAGTAACTAATAAGTTGAATCTGATTAGACTCATTCCAACAATGTAAGGAAATAGACAACAGTTAGGTTCGAGCGATTAGTCAAGTGTACTACAAAAAAAAGTTATAATATCGTAATCGTAAGAATTACGATTACTGCTTAATAATTTTAATTAATTTGATTCAGTGAAATCAAAAATTTCACTCCATAGTTTCAAATTCCTATGGTTAGGTACAACAAATACTACGATTTGAATGTTTTCAACTTTCTTATAAAAAAAATTCGATTTGAATCAACTTTACGGATTTAGTTTGTATAGCTAAAAACATTTCTATAACTAAAAATAAAGCAGCTTGCTCCAAAATGTAGGTTTATTTTACACAAATTTTGTGGACATCAACAGACTTGATGTCAGAATCAAGTTTTACTCTTCTGTGAAATGAATTTCGAAGGAGTACTCTTCAACAGCAGTTATCTTTGCAATTTTCAAGCTAAGTGGTGTTTTGTACATTCCGTTGTAGTCCACATCAGCAACAGTCAACGGTCCAGAAGCTTCCACCGTACACGCTCCACTTTCTACCTGCGGCAGTAGAATTCCGTGCACTTTTTGGAGATAGTCTTTTCTATTGGCTTTGCACTGGTTATTCTCTTGTACAACTGCAACACTTTTGTTTTCAAGATTTTAATTAGTAAACCAATTAACTAACCACATAGAACAAACTTAGGCAATTTACCCGCTAAGCTTTCCCTGGTCAAAGTATAAAGATGCTTTGAGAAAAACTGTGTCACCTGCCCAAGGCATTTTTATAGCGTGCTAAATAGAACAGCTACAAGTTAAAATTTTTGCAAAATATGTCTGTAGTAAACTAGAATCTTTGTTAAAATTCAACTAAACTAAAATTGTGAATGAAAAGTAATATGTAAGTGAGTTTGTATTTGTGATTTGTGTATATTTTCTAATAAAATAATATAAAAATATATAATATTATGTTTGTAATTCTAGTTTATAATATTTGACTTCAGGAAAAATAAAATAATAGATATTGAATGCTACTAAAAGTTCAAAGTTTTGAAAATGCAAACAGGGCATATCTATAAAACATTTAACCATCAAAATGTAAAAAAAAAATAATTGTGTCTGGAAAATTTTGTATCTTGGAAATTGTACGAAAAGCGTCAAGTTCCATTTTTTAGTCGATTTTTCGAAAAACAGTGTATTTTGTTGGTACTTTAAATGTTTGTTCAAGTTACTCAAACTAACTACCTATTTTTTTCAAATCACTATAACAAGTTCAGTATTAAACAAACTTACTACAAATGAACTTCCATTATCAGTTTGTAACCAATCAAATATGATCACAACACTTTTGCTTTTTGACACAACTTCAACTTTAGTAACACCAAAAAGCAGTCGATCCGGCATGTCAATACCTCCTTTTTCTGTTGGTTTTTTTCCCAATACTGAAAGGCAAAGCCTTGACTTGTACCGCAACAAAATCTTACCGGTGGAAAAATCTTGTACAATGTTTCTTATTTTTTGTACAACTAACCCCGGTTCGGGATGGTCAGTAATGTGAAATTCCCTTTAAAAATATGTAAATCAATTAACGCTAAACTTCAAAAAAAATTTGTGGGAAACGAATGTTGGTAAGATAAAAGAGCAAGTATTTCATAATAGTACCAACCAGCTCGATCTTGGGCAGGAAACTAAATTGAAATTGAAATGCTCCAGTCGTAATTTTGTTTGTATAGGCTTTACTAAATTGTAGGTACTATTACTACTCTCAAATTCTTGTTACAAAATATACATAGCCGTGTTTAAATTACGAAAATTATAAAGTTCAACTTACATTATGCCATTGCTATTGTATACAAGCGTTCCCTGGCAAAGTGCCTCATCTTTTCCAACTTCTTTGAGCCAGTACTAGAAATAAAACGTTATAGAAATTAGTATTCAAAATTGAACTAACTGATTTTATAAGTTTATTTATTTTTTAAGTTTAAAATGCATTATGCATTATTGGTATAGAATATGCTGAATTCAACCAGTTGCTAACATCACTAAAAAGACCAAATTGCAAAATGCAAACATAAGATATTAAGCTGTCGTTTTTTATGCCAAAATTAAATTAAATCACAATATGCAAATTAAAACATTCCTTCGCTGTAAATCATGAATAAACTGATCGTAGTACGCTTTGTGCTAACAAATTACTTGAAGCTAATATGCTAATACCTGGAAAATGGGTACCATGGGTTTCTGCTACTATATTATATTAGATTATTAATGCATATATTATACTGCTATTATATATTGATACTATATTAAACAATGTACCCCACATTAATTTTTCAACTTTTTATTACAACTACCGGTTGAGAAAAAATAATAGCATGAATTCATAATACTCAAATTCTGACCTACAAAACTGGGCCCGCAGTAGATCTAGAATTTATAAAGGTTATAATGTACATAAAAATTGTTTAAACCAATTTTTACCTTGCTTCTCTGTGTGGCCTTTCCACTTAAACCTTCTACTAAACCATCGTTTTTATATTTTACGTTTGTAAGAGCAGTCCAATTGAGCAACGTATGCTCAACAATTTGAAAGCATGGTCCGCCAAGGTAAACTTCTTTTGCTTGAAACAGTCGGCTATGAATGTCCTTGACTGAGGTGTCAAATGAATTTGCTTGAAATTCGGTTATGCCTATAAGGTCGGGCCTATGTAGTGGTAATTAGCACAATAATTAATCTCCTATTTAAAAAAAATGTTAGTAAGCAAGCAGCCGAATTTACCCAGCAGACATTTCACCGTTTTCAGCTCCAGTTACACCAACCACTTTACCTCCATCACCAATGTCCATGATGTAGTTTATATGATTCTACACAGTCATTGCAATTAAGAAAACTAGCTAACGAATAGTTAAAAAATGTAATCAAAGCAAATGTCTGCCTACATCATCCTCGCTCGCCATGAAGGTCGCTGTTGTGTTCCAAATTACTTTAAGACATTTTAGATTTTTATCCAAAATGATTTTCTCAATATCAGTAATGCAGACGTATTCCCCTTCTACATCAATTTGCATAAAAATGTAGCGGCTAACGGGCACCGAACTTGGCCTTAATGCTAATATTTCCTGCAGTAGAGCAATTAATCCAGCTAGATTTATGGCTTTACCATCTGAATCGATATCATCTTCGGTGACCGTAATAGTTCTATACATAAAATATTTAACTATCTCCTCTCTTATATCCATATCTTTGTACTAAAGAAACTATTTTTCTTACGCCGGTGACTTCGTGATATCGACATTCGCGGATACGTCAAACCCACTTTTGAAATCCCAGGAGTCTTTGCAAACTCGGACACGCGTTCGCATTGCCTAAAAAGAATTATTAGGTTAAATTGAGCTAATATTTATTCTAAAAACGTTACTTTACATTTAGTAAGTGACCACCTAGACAAAAATTGCTAACTATAGTTTCTACATTCACTTGTTTTGTTGTAAATTTTATGTTGACAAATTTTTGTCAAGAGAAATGAATGCTATCTAAGTTATTAGATGACTTACCATTGCGGAGTGAAGGCAGGAGAAGCAAAGTAAAGTAAAAGTTGGAAATTTCATATTGAAAAAAGTCAATCAGCCGAGTAAGGCAATTAATTGTTGCAAGTCTACTAAAGAGACATCATTTACTTACGTTTATATAGTATACTTGTGATGACAGTGTGGTAGACAAAATGCTGACATTGGTTGCTATTCCATCTTAATTTTTATGTATCATTCATTTTGCCAACCTACTTTGCTTACCCCATTTTCTTACACTGTCTAGACTAATACACGTATCTACCACATCCAACAAAATAATGACTGATCAACCAATGTAACAAATTTTGAAATCTTTTAGTGACTTCTTACCTAAATTTTACAGTGTACTTATACATCAAATCGAATGTACAAGGTTAATACCAAAATGCAAGCAATTAGCTCTTTAGGAGTGTACACTCGATGATTGTTTTCCGTCTAGAAATATTTGTGTTAGTTAGTATGTTAGTTGTTTTTGTGATAATAAATAGTAGTTAGTTTTCTTTAGTATATTAAGGGATTTTAAAGATAGTTGAATTAAGTTTTGGTGTTATTTGTTTACTTAATAATATGACAAAATAATATTTTTGACAAAATCCACTACAAAATCAAATAAAAAGTAAAATACCAGCAACTTTGTTGTAATAAAACTGATCTAGTTACTGATAAAAAGTACATAATTTGTTGTTGTTTTTTTACATATTTAAATATATGCACAATTATATACTTGACCCTATACATATTTTCTCAATAGCGTTCCAACGTCAATATTTTTGTGCTAATTGTAGGAACCACCTGCATTCACCTTGATTTACTGTAATTAAGTAATCACTAAACCTAACCGATCAATTAAATAGTTTGTAAAACCATGATTGCCCACTAAACAAACAATGGTAAACGGCACTCTTTGGTTTTGGAAATCGAAAGATATTTTGGAAACTCTGTCATATTTTCTTACAATATAAAGCAACATAAAAAAGTAAAGTAGTATTTATTTGTTGACAATGTTTACTACAAGGTTGAAAAGTCCAGTCTAAACTCATCGAAGATTGTTGCACGTTCTGCACATTAAAACAATACTAACCTACGCAAGGGTTAGGTTAGAGTAGATTTGAAAAATTCAGAAAATAAAGCGAAGAAGTGAGAGATAGAAAATGAAAGAAAAAAAAATGAAAACCAGAATTTTTTGCTTCCACTTGAAACCAGATTTTGTCTTCTGTAGTTGTGACGGTTGATGACTTTAGTTTCAATTGAATTGGGTACCTGATCTGTCAGAAAAGCGAAGAAAATCTATTATATCAAAAGAAAAAGCCATAAGTAAAATTGAGAACAATAAACCTTTACCACAGAAATGTGTAGAGAACTTAAATATAGACAGAATTAGCTCACAATACTTGATTGGTGCAAAACTTTATCTTGTACGGTGTGCTTTGAATCTAATACAGCCCGTTTGGCTACATCAAATTTTATATGAATGCAGTTTTGTAAATTATATTAATTATGTTGGAAAACAGTTGAAAGCCTAAACATATAAGCCATTGGCATAAAACACTAAAAAAGCTGGAATTATTGTTTATTTATTTATTTCATTGTGCCAATAATACTCGGAATACCTATTAAACCTTCGGACAACTAGGCCCATATGTTATATGGATGCAGTACGATGAATTATGTTAAGTAGGTATGTCCGAAAAACATTACATTAACCAAAACAAATAGACAACGAACATACAACACATTATTTATTTATTCATTTAATTGTGCCATTAATAGTATCGTATTGAAGTACAGATTGAAACGGATGTTTAACATAAATTTTTTCAAAACTTAAAGATGTCAAACAACATAAAAAAGCTGTATTCAATTGTTGACAATATTTACTACTATGTTGACCAATCAAGTCTCAAGACAACGAACACTGTTGAACGCTCTGTTAGTTAAAACGATGCTAACATACGCAAAAGGTAAGGTTAGAGAAGAGAAGAAAAATACAAAAAAAAAAGAGCAAAAAAGGGAGAGAAAGAATGAAAGAAAAAAATCAAAACCTGAATTTTTTTGCTTCCACTTTAATCCAGTTTTATTTTTCTGTAGATGTGACGGTCGACGATTTTAATTTCAATTGATTTGGGAGCCTAATGTAGCTGAAAAACGGAGAAAAGCTTTCAAGTCAAAAGTAGAAGTTGTAAGTAAAATTAAGAACTTTAAAGTTTTACTTGATCTAACCACATAGAAGTGCAGAAAACTTAAATGTAGAAAACAAATTAGCGAACGACTGTTTATTGGTGCAAAACTTAATTTTGTACGGCGTGCTTTGTGTACAATACAACTTGTTCGGCTACACCAAATGTTATATTGATGCAGTAAAATAAATTATTTTAATTAATTATGTCTTGAAAAAATATTGTTGGACCTGAGACATATAGACCATAGACATACAACAAAGAGCAGGATATCTTGTTTATTCTCTCAATGATTCCGTTAATACTGTGTGCCTGTACATCATTTTTTTTTGCTGACGTCTGACAATAATGTTCAACATAAACTTTCTCAAAAACTGAAAACCAAAAAACAACATAGAAAAGTAGTATTTATTTGTTGATAATGCTTAGTATCACGTTCGCAAGTCCAGTATAAACACAACGAAGACTGTTGAACGTTCTGAAAATTAAAACAATGCTAACCAACGCAAGGATAAGGTTAGAGTAGAGAGAAAAAAAAAGAAAAAAATAATAAATAAATAATAAATAAATATAAAAAAAATAATCAAAAAAATGAGAGAAAAAGTGAAAAAATCAAAACCTGATTTTTTGGTTCCACTTCACACCAGTTTTTTTCTGTAAATGTACCGATCGAAGATTTTAATTTCTATTGAGTTAGGCACCTAATGTGTCAGGTCAGCGGGAAAGTAGTATAATATAAAAATTAGAAGCTTTAAGTAAAATCAAGAACATTAAAGTTTTACTTTATTCCACTACTTAAAAGTGTAGAATATTTTATTGGATACAAAAACTGATACCAACAAAAATACCAACATGTACCAGATACCAACATAAACTATCTCAAACCTAAAAGATATAAAGCAACATACAGAAGCTGTATTTATTTGTTGACAATATTCACTACACTGTTGACAAATATAGTCTAAAGCAACAGACTCTGTTGAGCGTTCTGCTCATTAAGACAAAGCTAACATGCAAAAGGTTAGGTTAGAGAAGCGAACAAGAATACAAAAAAGAACGAAGAAGTGGGAGACCGAATGAAAGAAGAAAAAATGAAAAACAAAATTGTGGCTTCCACATTAAACTGGTTTTTTTTTTGCTGTAGATGTGACACATGTCGACGTTTTCAGTTTCAATTGAGTTGAGTGCCTAATGTATCACGAAACCCGAGAAATACTATTTTATCAAAAAAAGAAGCTTTAAGTAAAATTAAGTAAATTAAAGTTTTACTTGGTCCGACCACACAAAAGCGTAGAATACTTAATTTAGACAAAAATTAGTTAACAACAAATTAGTTACATTGGTACAAAATTTACTTTTGTACGGCGTGCTTTGAACCCTCTACAACCTGTTCGGTTAAAAATGTTATATAGATGCAGCTCAATACATTGCGTTAATAAATTTTGTCTAGAAAACATTACATTGCCAAAACTAAATAAACAATAGACATACTACACTAAAAGAAGCATGATTTGCATAATTGTTCCATTAATACTATCTTACCTACACATCTACTTATTCTAACTTCTGAAGTGTCCGGTATTAATGTAAAGGGGTTATATTTGACATTCCCGTAGAGCGATCGGCCAACATAAAGGGAGGTAGGTAAGAATATGGAAGGAATGACTCATTAGCATACATGTATGCAAATCAGGATCGTCGTCTGATGTCTCACAAGGCTGTTGGAAAACCTATCGGAAAATATTCTTTTCCTCTGACCGTGTAATGTCTAATCAAAAAGTTACAGACATGCACAGTTAGAGGCAAACCAATTCCAAAAAGAAAAACCAATAGCAAAGACTTTTTTGTGGCTGATTGGAAGATTCGAACCTCCGTACTCAGGCTGGCTAGTGGAAAGAGAGACAATTATTATTACAACGTTGACAAGTCCAGTCTAAACACAACGAAGACTGTTGAACGGGTTCTAAAAATCACCTTTTCGTGTACTGCTGCGCTGGTGACCGCGGTGATAGTGCCTGGGCATACCACTCATGTTACCATTTATTTCATGTAAAAAATTACAGCCGAATACGACAGAGGGATGGTAAATATTATACTTAGGATGGGATTTAGTGTCAAGAATATAGATAGACCAAATGCTATAAAGAATGATCTCTCTAAGAATGAAAACTGTCGTAGAAGTGTTGAACCGTATTACTTTGAATACAAAACACATGGAAGCGAAGATATCAACAGTAGTATGATAAAGGGTCGTTTGGCATCAGCTCAATTGCAAACGTCGAATGGATCGAGGCCGAACTACTATGGTGTCGCGATGGACGAGCTCATTTGCATAAATGCCACCATCAAAAAATTCACAACAGGTTTTCCCTAACGTGGAGTTTAGGCACGGCCTGAACGGCAAGTCCACGAGCGGCCTTAAACGTGATAATCGAACGCGTATGTAAATGTACGTAATCTCAAGAATTGTCGCGAGGCCTTTAGATAACCTAAACTAAAAACAATCCAATAATAAATTAAAATTTTATGTTAATTGCCTGCAAAATAAATGGTAAGGAAAGACCGTTGTGTTATCATTAATAAAAAGCAACATTTGTTTGGATCTAGTGATTTTGCGAGTCAAACAATAATTACCAATGCTGACCTTTATGCTAATACACAATTAAGCAAAATGCTAATTATGCAATTCAAGAATATGTAATCTGCCGGCCTTTTTTGCAATACCTCAGAAGTACTTCGAAATTAGCAAATTTGAGTATACTAAATCAGAATCTGAATGAAGTGGTCACTTATATTTATTTGAATGCGAAATCAATGCGTAAAGCCTTAACCAATCCTTAACCTAACCTTAACCTCAAAATAAAATCCTATTCAATTTTTACAATTGAATAATTTACATGAATCAATTCAACATCAAATCAAACAAATTGACACAAACTCGTATACAGTATAAAATGTTATTGTGAAAATTTGGGCCTAGAAAACTGCAGCAGGAAGGTCATTTAAAGGTACTCTCGTCTTAGAATGAATTGTGTACTAGTTTTTCATAATTTCGAAAAACGAAATCTATTGTAAGTATAATCTTGTTGTTAACTGTGTTTTTGTAACAAAACTATTTATTGACAAATAGATTGTACATCTAGTCTTTGGATAGACTGAATGATTTATTCGGGAATTATCGTTTTGAACTTGGTGCAGTTAAAAAAAATAGGCCAGCAGGGTTTCTTTATAACGTATTAATAGGTAATTACATTATTGTTATAGGTTATATAATTAGAGGTCATAATATTACTTTATTAATCTATTTATAAGCGTTTCTTCTTATTTTTTTTTCATTAATTGTTAGTTGACGTAAAAAAATGACTAGTGACAAGACAAGTCTTTTCGTGGATTTTTGTGAAACAAATATATTGACATTTGTTTATCAAGTTTCTTTGTCCATTTTCAAAGAAATTTGGGGTGATGAATATTATGCCCACATTTCTTTCTGTGATAACTTGTATGGGTCTTTTCTTGGAACTATTTTATGTTCCAGTGCTTTTATTGAGATATTATTCATTATAACTAACTACAAACATGGTTACTATAAATTCTTTATTAACAATACTACTTTAGCTGAATAAAGTTCTAGAGTCTAGTTTTCGATTAGTCATGATATGATCAATTCAAAAAGTAGTCTTCAGAGCCAACGACGTTAGACAACAGGTTCGAAAAAATCTCCAAAAAAGAGCTTGCACAACAGTGTGAGTGTTAGGGCAATTATTTAAATTTTGCACCTAACAACAATTTTCGGACGTTGTTGGTTTCAGGGATTACAGGGTTATTAAGCAAAACCATGCAGTTAACCTAACACTTCTTACCCATCGTAAACCTCCTGTGTGAGAGAATGGGTTGGGGGGAAGGCGACGGTAGGGTCGACATGGACGTGGGGTAGTCATCGAATACCCACGATGGGTAACTTCCCCTCACACCACCGTGTTCGTAAACCAAAATCGTACCCGAGATTTACTAATTGCTCGGAAATTTTTGAATTTCAGCTGATTTAAGAAATTGCTTATAATTATTATTACATTCGTATATTGTGTAAAGGACAAAACAACAGCTCTGTTTCCCCGGCCTTAATCAAGCAAAAAGTTGGCTGTCGGCGCATAGACAATTATAGTTCCAAGGGTTCTTTGCATCAAACTACGGGTTTATTGACCCAAAAACAATCTAATAACTAAAAAAAAGGCATGTTGTTTGACGTTCCCGAAAGGCGCACGGTCAACATGTAAGGAGGGGTAGTGATGTAGTTAGAAGGAGCACATTGCCATAGATGATATCACTGACTAGGACACGGGCTAAAGTGTTTGCGTTTTTTCGAAATCAAAACTAGGTAACACACTAAAAAATAAGATGATTTTTAGAAATAGTGAGAATTCCCACTACTCAAAGTTAAAAAAAAAATTGAAAATTAGAATTTTTAAAACCTTATAAGATTTGACACACAAATTTTTATGATTTTTGTAGCCCCCCATTTGCGCATTTCATTAATTTTAGAAACAATAGCATACGAAAATTTTTACGGCATTTTTTCACTGAAATTGCAAAAAAAGTTTCTATAAGCACAATTTTGATGAGAACATCAAAATTTTGATTAAAGTTAAATTTTTGATAAAAACATCGAAATTTCGATAAAAGTTCGGTTTTTGAGGAACATATCCAAATTGTGATGAACATTCACCTTTTTGATGACAACGTCGAAATTCCGAATAAAATAACCTTTTGATGAGAACATCAAAATTTCGATAAAAAATCACCTTTTCGTGAGAATTTCAAAATTTCGATGTTCTGCTCAAAATTGCGCTTATGGAAACTCTTTAGGCTATTTGAGTAAACAATTATCGAAATATTTATTATTAAAAATTCAACATAAAATAATAATAACTTTAAATAATTAAATTATTTATCGAAAATTAATTAAATGCGCGAAGGGAGGACCACAAAATTTTTAGAAATTCGCGTGTCAATTCCCATAAAGTTTTCAAAATTCTAATTTTAAAAAAAAAGAGTTTTAAGAGTTTGAGTAAAAAGTTTTTTTTTTAATTCAGAGTAGTGGAAATTCTCACAATTTAAAAAAATTATTTTATCTTTGGTGTATCAATGGCCTTGTTTCGATTCCGAAAAAACTAAAAGTTTTGAGACCATAAACTTAAGAGTATAGTGTTGAGCACAAAAGACTATCCGTAACATTCCGTCCTTTTACGGCCGCAAACCACAAAAGAAGTACACCAACCTCACTTGAGGCACGACTGTAGCTTTCGGCTGATAATTGCCAGTGACTTTATGCAAATGAAGGTAGTTCTTAGAATTATGTCAAGACAATTGTGTTAAGTATTGGATAATTTGCATTTGGCTCATTTTTATAAAATAAGTTTTACGAAGTAATGTAAACATGGTTTGGTTTCTTTATTTTAACCCAATAGGTTTGGCATCCCAAAGCAATACTAGGTTGAAAACACAATTTCGAAGGAGTACACTCCGAGGTTGCTGATTCGTTCCACGGTTAGTGTGAGCGGTGTGTCGTACTTTCCGTTGTAGTCGACATCCACATTCACCAACGGTCCAGATGCCACCACCTTGCAAACACCGCTCTTCATTTCCTCTTGTAATGTCTTGTACACATTTTGAAGGTAGTTCATCTTATTTCCATCGGTCTGCTTATTCTCTTGAACAACCGCAACGCTATTGTAATAACAGAAGGACTCGGTTTTAAGTTTTGATATACATAAAATAAGGTTATCGTTAAGTAAAAGTTTTAATAGGACAAGTTAATGGACAATAATACTGCAACTCACCCATTCTTCTTGTCGGAATCGAAGTATATGGTTGCGTTGAGGAACACAGTGAATACGCCCCACTTCAACTTTATAGCGTGCTAATAAAATTTAATATTGTTTTGGTAAATACTACCTGACCTTTATCGACTGATAAATTTATACTAAATTAGAACACGGTGTTTTAATAGCTGTTCACAATCTTTATAACAATATTCTTGTTAGATTTCATAAAACAAACTCACCATATAAGAACTCCCATCGGCATTTTCTAGCCAATCAAATGTCACAACAACGTTTTTGGTGCCCTTAAGCACTTCGACTCCGGTAAAACCAAAAATGAGTCGATCTGGTATATCTATGCCACAACCTGGCGGTGACTTTTCCTCCGATACGGAGAGGCAGAGCCCTGACTTGTAATGTTGTAGAACTTTACCGGTGGATATATCCTGTACACCGTTCCGAATCGTTAGTAAAACCAACATCGGTTGGGGAAGGTCGTTCATATGAAATTCCCTATATAAAACAAGTAAAGTTAAAATTTAGAAATTTCTCTTGCAAAAACTAATTTACGATTGCGGTACCAATAGGTGTTAATATGGAAATAATATGAAATCATATAATATGGAATTAGCTAACATTTTTCCAATTCCCTTCTCCAAAAGAGTTCCCTCCTGAATTGCTTTATCTTCTCCAAACTTCTTAATCCAGAACTAAAACAAAATTTTATTGGAATTAGCACCCTTGGTTTTGAACTTGAGGTAAGGTATTCTTAACGCAAACAAATTGTCTCTAGTTATTTGGAATACAATATGTCACTGTTAGAAAGTTAAAAACTTGGTTTGTTGTGAATGTTAAATTGTTTGATTAATTTTTCTTGGTTTTTAATTCAACATCAGCCCAAATGACATGAGTTACTTAACGGTAACTTTAGTTGCCGCACACTCCTGGGATGGAAAACGTTTCTGTTTATTTTGTAATAAATTAGTACTAGGTGTAATGCTAGGTGAAAATTAGATGACATTCCCAAGCATTCCATGAGGTTACGTTATGTTAATGAGCAAAACCTGGTTCTATGTTTTGCTTATTGAGCTATAGTAAACTATATAAAAATTATCTCATAATAAAGTACCTTCTTCCGCTTGTGAGAATCACCCTGGAAATGTAGTACCAAATCTTCATTTTCTAGAAGTTTTAAGTTGTCAAGAACAGTCCAATTAAGAAATTTGTGTTCCACAATTTGAAAGCACGGCCCTCCAATAAATACTTGTTTGGCTTGGACTAGTCGATCATGGATGGCTTTGACTGTTGTTCCAAATTTGTTTACTTGTAATTCGTCTATTTTAATGTCATCGGGACTAGACAATGCAAATTAGCACGTTATGATCACTAATGATAATTTATATTGATCAAAATAATATAACAAACAAAATTTATTCAAGTATAATGTTATTCAGGTTGAACAACAAAAGGATCCGTCAAATTACCCTTCCATACTCCCTTTTGCATATATGCCAACAACCGGACCTCCGTCACCAATGTCCATGAGATAGTTTGTCTTTTCCTGCAAAAGAAGAAATTAGATATTTAGATAAGATTAACACGTTTAGTTAGTTAAAACAAAATTTCTAATTAGCCATGCAAGCCCGTCCTCCAACACGAAGTCTCATCGACTAAAATTCTACTCCTCCTATGACGACCTTGCTTGGCTAGTATACATCAATAGACTTACATCCCTAAAAGCTGCTGTTGCTTTCCAAACAATTGTAAGCGAGTTCTCTTTCCTGTCGATATCAATTTTTTCGATATCAGTCGCGCGCATTATATCGCCGCAAACCCGGAAGTAAATGTAGCTGCTGCTGGGGACGTTACTTGGTCTCAATGCAAATACTTCCTGCAATAGGGCGCAAAATCCCTCAAAATTGATGAGGGTTTCATCCTCGTTCAAGTCATGTTTGGTCACCGTAATAGTTCTGTACACCAAGAAATTGCATCCTTAATTATTTAAAGTTCTTAAACATTTACCATTCTTGAACAAATTCTGTTTTCACTTACGCCGGATTACTTGCAGTATTCATGTCAGCCTCTACACTAAAGTAATTCTTGGAATCCCAAGAATGTTTGTAAACCCGGATACGGGTTCGCTTTGCCTAGCACAAATATATAATGTAATTAGGCTCAATAATTGGCTAGTAACTACAAATACATTACATTGTACTACATTGGATAATAAGGAAAACTACAAATACAGTGCAACTTAAAAAGTGTCGTGTTTTTTCGTTACGTGAGCTTAGAAATTGGCCATTTAGAATACTCTAATAATGTTTGCGAATACATTTTAAGTTGTTGTCGGCACGATAACATTTGCGCAGCAAGATCATCAATATAAAGTAAGAAAAAGGCAAGCTACTAGTTCAATGAAGGATAGTATAATCTCGAACCTAGATATCTATGCAACAATGTTAAGACTTACCATTGCGGTGTGCAGGCAGAAAAGGCAAAGTATAGTAAAGAGTTTCATTTTGACAAAATCTAAAGAAAGGTTGGAGTCTGGTAAAACCACATAATTTGCTTACGTTTATATAGGTAAGCTTGCGACAAAATAAAATCGTTTTAGTTCCTAAACACTACAATAGAAAAAATAATGCTATTTTTCCTTAGGAGACTAAGCTAGCAACCACTACCTAAGCGTTTGGCAAGTTTTGTTCATTTAATGACATTGCATTGAAATGTTCAAGTTCTTAGACGTTAAATACCATCAGATATCCCAACGCATAACGCATGAGAAATACACTGGAAGTTAAGTATTGTTGTTTTTGCATTTTGCAGTTAAAAAGGAGCCTTTTGCATTTTTTGTTCTCAGTAATCTTTTCGTTTACAAAAATACATTCTAAGTTCTCAACTCGTACAACTATTTTACAAAGTAAACACTTCTGTTTTGAGATAAGCCAACCAAGTTGGGTAATATAGTCAATATGTCAACATCGAAATCAGAATTGCTAAACTTGCTCGCGCAAGCCGTTGTTGGCGCGATTGGCTTATGCGTTTTGAATTTTACTACGCGCAATTTTGGAACCATAATGTTAATTAACAATAATTACGTATATTTTAGTAGAATATTGCAATACCTAATTTTATAAGAAAAAAAACTAGAACAATTTTATACAAATGTCATTGCATTTAACTGCATTTGGAAGCTTCGACTTCAACAGTTTTAATGTGGCGAGGTACATAAGGTGTAGAAAAGTTGACATTGTTAAAACTTTTATTGTTAAAATATTAATCTTGACATAATCTCAGACATTGAGTTTCATGTTCTAATTTCAACAGACCTAACATAATTTTTTCAACAACTTTGAGATTCATGGAGAATAGGTTCATCTTGGGATAGTTGCCACTACTAGTTATTTATTTTATGATATTTGTATATTTTTTGCCTCAAATTGTGAGTGTGAGATAGTTTTACCTGTACGATAATTAATGCGTTTCATGGGATTTGAGGAGGCTTTTAGGAGAGTACGCTTGACATTGACCTTCTATATTTTTGCCGAGTTGGCCAAATGGTTAAAAGCATCTGTCCCTCTTGAGAAAAGGGGTTCAGGCACCACATTTTCGTATGTACTTTAGGCGCACCTAAGTAGCACTGTCCCATCCCAAAGTTAGGGAGGCGCTGGGTGCGCCTAACTTTTGAAATTTTCAAATAAAGTCCCAAGCGCGCCTAAAGTTGGGACAATACAAGTTGGCCACTCAAGAAATTCCCCATCTCTCCCATAGAAGAGATGGGAAAATAGAGTTGGGAGAAGCCTGTCTCAACTTAAAACAACATTCTCAATGTTTGAGACAATAGTTACTTAATTACATTGAATTTAATTGTAAACAATTCAATTAGTGTAAACTCATTTTCATGCTATTAGCTAATTAACTAATGCTAATTTGGCAACAGCTGATTGTAATTAATTTGTAACATTAATTAGTGCACATTATACTCAAACATAACTTATTAACTTAAAACAACTTCAGGTCATCGTTATTTGAACAGAAACTTAGTTTAAAGTTAATTAAAAATGAGTGTTGGGCGAGGAGAAAAGCTGTCCCAAAGTTAGGACCGATTTTGAGGGAGTTAGGTGCGCCTAAAGTTTTAAAAATGTCGAACGCCCAAGTGCAATCCCAACTTTCGGATAGGCGCGCCTATCCTTTCGAAAATGTAGGCCCCAGATCTCCCGATAAACAACAAATGTCTTTACTATTGGTTTTGTTTTGAAGGAATTGACTAGTCTCTTACCCTGTTTATTTTCGTATTTCCGTGATTAGGTTTGCACGGGCAGAGGATTCGAAAATGATCCAAAAAGGTATTCGAATAGTCTCGTGAGAATTTAGAAAAATACTCTCATTAGCATACATTTTTGCTAATGAGTCCTTTCTTCCATATCCCTATCTACTCCCTTATATGTTGACCAGCCACCAAGCAAAATTACGCTATGTCGAATAACACTACTTTAACTTCATCCAAGCAGCCGATAAAAATCTTTAGGGCAACATAAATTCTCCGATGTAGAGAGTATTAACGTCATTTAGAGAAAAGGAAAACCAATAGGAACTACAAAAAAACACTGCTGTTGAAAGTCTGAGCGTCATTTAGAGAAAAAGAGAGCCAATTGGAACTACAGAAAAACACTACTGTTGATAGTTTAAGCGTCATTTGGAAAAGGAGAGAACCAATCAGAAGAGTACAGGTATCGCTGAAGAGCGTAATGGCGTCATTTAGAGAACGGAAGAACCACTTGTTCCGTCGACTCTTGGGAACCTTTGAAATGACAACCTTGAAAATCAGTCTTTGTAGTTTTAATTATTAAGTAGAGTAAGTAAATATTGGTAATTATAATCTAATTTGAAACAAACATTAATAACCTTCAATGCGAGTACCAAAGCCTACCACTTGTCCAAGGCATCCCATATCTCATGAGTTTACTTTGAGGTCACACAACCTAAAAAAAACTGTGAAAGCCGAAAAGTAAGTTTGACAACTATCTGGCTACAAATGGCTACACGCAGGAAATTCTCAAAATTATACTCAGCAAACAACTGAAAAGTATCAAAGTCGTGCTTTCTACAAATCTTGTGTTGTAAGAAATTTACTTGAATTGTTTTATAACTGGCACAGAAATCAGGTCTACGGTTTAGGTACAGAGGATTTCAAAAGTAATGGCAAAAAGAAAGTGAAATATGGGTGAGACGCGTTCGTGGCCATAAGAGTCACAGACGCTAACTTCCAGCACAATTTCAGTACAGTTTGCACGAGGGAAACTCTCTCAAGATTTCCCTCAATTTCCCAGCACATGTGACGTCAATTTACTTTCCAATGTAAAAGCAAGTTGCACAGTTGTGAGTTGTGCGCCGGTGACTGGTGCAAATGTAAACACAGTTACAAAAATTCCAATTATACTCAAATTATTACTTACCACATTTAACACACGAGCCAGAAACGTTTAGTTAGTTAAGTGGACAATTAACTTGGTAAATTACTCTCTTAAATTAACGATAAATTAATTGGGATTTGAAAGTCAAACTGTGGAAACGGTAACAAAAAGAGGTTGGTCAACCGCTCACTTCTTGGCAGGAGGAGTTGGCCTGTGTGCCGAGATGTGGCGGTCAAATTGGTCCCTTATAGCCATTTTCTTTTGGCCATTACTTTTGAAACCCTCTGTATAGCGTTCTCTCTCAACAAAATTTTATACCAACTCTCCCTAACAATTGCTTCTATCAAGATTAAAGCAATTTTCCTTGTTGTGTGTTTGAAAAACGTCTACAATATATAGAAAAATCCTACAAGCCCGTTTTTAGACGGAACTCACCCAAAAATCCGGTTTTAATATAAACAGAGTATCAAGCTCAAATTCTAAGCTGTTTTTAAAGCTAAATGAATTTTCTCAAAGGACGAGCTTGTCAGGCTATTTAACCTTAAAATCGTTCAGATGAATTTGTTGTTGCGAAACTTGCAGCGTCTGGTCTTGCAGCGAAACTGGGCAACAACGTTAAAGTACTTGAAGAACAAGGGCTACTCAGCTTCTGTTTCACAACCTTCTTCGTTTCCTAGGGTCTCTAGCACTGCAGTTAGAAACAATTTACTTCCCAAGGTAGGACCATAAGGCGTCTCAAGCAGGCCCTTCAAGGGCCTTAAGGCGAGGCCGTTACCAGCGTCATGACACTTGCAGCCTCTGCACGACGGCTCGCGAATGCTCTACCAAGAATAATTGGCAGCGCGTGAGAGTACTTGTTCAACTAGTATTGCCAACACAAATACACTTCGCACACGTTTGAACAAAAATGCCTTTATATTTTGAATCAAGTTTTTTAAATACAGACTAAATAAAATTTAGGAGTGAGAGTTAAACTTTTTAATTATGTCAAACTCAAAATATCTATTGCGTAAAGAAATAAGTAACGTAAAGAAAATTAAAAGTTACTAGAGCTGTATGGACGAATGCATCCACTACTATCTTGAACCGTTAAATAAACTATCAAAGTTTGAGCAAGTAAATGAGTATGCTACAATAAGAAAATTATTGCTGAACGTCAGTTGAAGAAAAATATGTTTTGAGAGAGATAATACTTCTACATAATTTATTTCAATAGGGAGTATTGAGTGTACAGGCTGTATCAAGTTCGACTACAACACAAACCAGTCTACGTAATGATGTCAACAATAATAACGACCGTGAAAGTATAGACACACTAGTAATGTCAACAATGAAAATGTCGACATCGTAACAATGTGCTTAATAGGCTGCAAACTTGGGTTTGCGTTAACGGTAACGTTCCAACGTTACCGGTAATGATAAATTAACGGTAATTCCTGGTTTTTTTTTACCGGTTATCCGGTAACGGTAAAGTCTGCATTGTGATACACTGAATATCCTTGTAGAGTGTATCTTAAACTCTAGAAATGAAATGTAAACAAAAATGAATAAAATTTTAATCGAATAAGAATAAGATTTATCTTACAATTAAAAGTAATTGAATAATAAAAGCTTCAATTATTTAATTGTATTGAAAAAAAGAACTTCTTATAAAATGCTATTTGTGATTATTTAATTATATGCAAGAAAATAGACGCAACACGTATGGTGATGTCATGTCTAATACTGAAGCACACTATAAAATACTAGCTAAAATAGCCCCTCCTTGAACAGGAGTACCCTTAAGCGACACCCTTCAAGTTTATAGGACTGAATATCTTAAAAAAAACTTCAAACTACGAAAATATATGTATACTAGCTGGGCCGCGGCGCTTCGCGACGCTTGGTTGCTAGCAGCTTTCCGTAGTAACATTATTTCCGCCGTCACTA
>JAQFYP010000557.1:0-21822 GCA_034694865.1 Bilobella braunerae | reverse complement strand
GAGGGCGAGAGTGAGTCTGCCGAGAGAGTGAATGAGTGCTCTGCTTCTCCCTCCTCTTGGTTGGGACGCTTCCCTACACTTATGGGCACTTTGCCCTAATTATACTTAACTAAGTAGCCTGATCGTAATGGTCATACCCTTACACCACCCCCTCCCCACTGAGGCATTGCTATAAACAAAGGACGGGGGGTTAACAACACATAAATGAAGAAACAAATTATACAGAAAGAAAAAAAATGTATAAACAAGGGAAAAAATTATATAAACAAAAGTAACATCTGACTAATGTAAACAAAACAGAAAAGTATAAACAAAAAATAAAAAGGTATGTAAAACTATTTCTGGGGAGAACAAGCACTTGACAAGTGTCAAATGTAAACGACTAAATAGCACAAAGTAACAATTTTAGCACATTTTCTTGCGATGAAGGCGCTTAACAGTATGTTCAGGGTGACTAACGACCTGTTTTAACGGGACATATTTCTCGTTGACTTTCTTATTGGTTTTGCGGTCATTGTTTCTTGGATTTTTGCAGTCTTTTGAACGGTGCCCCAGGGCGCCACATTTATAACTTTTTTGGTCAAGGTTCAGAGGTTTGGTGCTGCGGGGAGACGCAATTTTCGGCTCAATTTTACGCGAAGAGCCTGTAATCTCCTGATTTGTAACTTTGATAACGAGGTCTGGGGGCGTTTCACCTCCTTTAAGGCACCCTCCGCGAGTCCAGTAGCGATTCGCAGGCGCAAGCGTTTGTCGAAAGAATGCATCCAAATTCATGAGACGGTTCACCGTCAATGGTGGCCATTTAGGGGGTATCTCTTGCACCGCGGACGGAATTCCTTTAAATGAAAATCGAAGTCTTGTCAGAATGAGATATGACAAACTGACTCATCCATTTTCTTTTGAGAATCTCATTCAAATTTTATTGTCATGTTTTCAGCCTCCTCTTGACTCAAACCACTTTTCTCAAATAGATTCCGCTCAATTTATTCATCCAATTTCTGTCTCTACTCTAAAATTTGTTTAAGATTTGTTTAAAATAGCAGCTCCTGATAAAAATACAATCTTTTCCTCTATAGCGAACAAGATATTCCTAGAAAAAGCCGTAGATTTTTTTTCGTATTTGTGTTTTCAAACTTGGCTAATAGTGTTCTATTTATCTACAATACTTCCTGTGATGCGAGTAATCCTTGGGCACTTTTTTTAATGTAGTTTGAGAAGAAAATATTTTGAGCGGAAATTAGTTAGAGAATGGTATGCATGGTAATTAAATTTCGACGGAAACTTTTCATTCAAACTGAGTGTACCTCAAAAATTCTTTGATTTCCTTTTAATTCTAGTCTTCCTGTCGTAGTTACTTGGAAAAGGCAAATAATGCCATCACCTCATCAGAATAGAAAATAGATAAAATTTCACATGGCCTGCTTCTTTGTGATTGAATTCTGTTTGGAATACTTTCAAAGGCATTCAAATTTCAAATGAAAGGGCTCGAATCTTGGTTTTAGGAGAAAATGCGGGCCTCATTTCAGAGTTCCAACTTGTATAAATGAATAATGGACTTAACTAATTAGAGCAGTGTTCAACTTAACTTTAGGTAATTTTAGATTTTAGAATTCAATTTTCGATATACTAACCAGAAATCGTTTACAATTTTATTATTTTCCAACTTAAAATAATTGTTTGTAATAGGTTAGACATATTTTTTCTTATAAATTTTTTGTGTAGGTTGTTTGTAAAATTGACAATGTAGAATTTTCTTTTGTTTCAAGTATACTATTTCCGCCTGGTTTCTTTTAGTGGTGACCTTGATAATAGAAGAGTTTTAAATTAAAGTGTAATCGAATTTTGGTCTACTTTCACTGTTTCTCGAGTGCTTGGTTGTTTGTACCCAAAGTTAACCCGAAAATGTCCTCAAACTCAAACAAAAAGACAACTGCGTGAAATTTGTAAAGAAAGCCTACGTTGTGAGGGTAAGTAAAACTTGGGTTTATTTTTAATTTCCTTGAGTTTCCCCTTCTGTGTCTTTCTCCGCCAACAAACCTTCCGCTTTTGAAAGTAATCAAAGCTTCTTTTTATTTCTAATTTTCTTTTCAATGCTTCCTATGTAACTTTGAGTAATTTTGAGTGTGGATTGTTTTTGTAATATTAACGAGATTTTTGGAAAAAGAAATCTAAATTTAAATGTTTTATATGTTTGCTAAGAGATAATTTTAGTATGGTGTATACAACCTAACTCATTGGTACCATTGAATGCTTTGTTTGTTTTGAATTTTTTAATTTATGTTCAACCTTATGTGATAAAGCGTTTATTTATAAATTGTCCTTTATTGTCACTATCATTTGTTGTTGATTACTTAAAAAAACATAATAATAAAACAAGAATTTAAAACTACTGTGTAGTATATTTCCCAGTTGTGTATAGTAACGGATTTAAAGTAAGTGTTTACTTAAGTGTGAAAATCAAGCATGTTTTCACAAGCTCAGCATTCATCAAGCTAGTTAAATTTGTTTGAAATATTGTCTAAAAAATGTATTACAAACGGATCGAGCTTAGGATAATTTACTCACCAACCTAGCACCTCCCAAGCTTGGGTCATGGTGCTGAGAGTCAGGTTTTAGCGTTGAGGTTAAAAATTACGTTACCTGTATAATATTATTAAGTAAAATAATCAAATACTTGTAGTATGTTTATGTCAGAATACCTAGCAGAGAATACCTCAATATCTTAGACTTTCGAATTTTTTAATAAAAATTTTTTATAGTGAGCAAATTTAAAAAAAAATGAACAGGCTTTGGTTTACTTTAAAAAAAAAGTTTCTATACTAAACAATACACCGCTTTACACAACTTTAGTTTCTGTTATTTTCGCTTTTGCAGTGTTGTTTGTTACTCTTTGTCGCATGCCCTCCTTTGTAGTCTTGGAATTTTGATACATTTGCAAATTAAAAGTCGAATTTTGATACTTGAGAGCACAAGTATTTCCAGTGGAATTCCTTAAACACAGTACCGCATCTCACATTTTTTTATACTTTAGGTTTTTAGAATTATTTTTCGTTTCGCTTGTATTTACTAAAATGCTCACCTGGGAAAGGAGTTTCTATTAGCATAAAAGAAAACAAGACGAAAAAAAGCAGAAGCATAGCCCTTTGATGCTAGTTTCCTCATGCATGTTTTGAATTTAGAGAGGTATTATGTGGAGACTGTAAACGCGAACAAAATGCTTCTTTTATAAAGAAAGGGCGTCTTTAAGGAAAAGGAGCAGATTTTTACGAGTGAAATTTTACAACACAAACATCAAAATGCGATGTTATCAAGCGAAACTTATAAAGCAGAAAACTCGTAACATTCTCTAAGTAATTAAAAATATAATCTAGGGTTGTTTGTGAGTTTTTATTCTATCCAAGCTTGCATCAAATTTTTACAAATAGTTTCTTTACTCTACATAAGTTACCAAATTTGCTTGGTTAATTAATACAATATAAAATAGATAGTATTATAGCATCCAAATCTCAATATAAATCAGTGTGCAACGTAAAATTAATTACTTAGTTCGCAAAAAGCAAAACAAAGATTGTTATTAGAGAATTTGTAAATGCAACTTTCAACATAAATCATATTGACTCACATGTAGTAGTATCCTTAGGTAACGCGCGGATCTCGCCATAAAATCAACGCAGGACAATTAACTTATTTAAAAACTTTTGTACCAAAAGTAGCGATGGAGTTACATACACGAAAAACAATTTGGAAAAACAATTTTTTCAAATTTTTCTGAGACATTAACATGTTAAATGAAAACGGGGGAAACTTCTCATTTTTTATTGAACAAAAAATAGTTTAAAAAGCTAATTTAACCTAGTAATTACCGTGTTGAAAGCTGTGTGTGCGTGCATGCGTAACAGTACAAAGCACATGGCCTTGGTTACTAAAGATGACGTTGTGAGTAAAGAACCTCTAAAACATAGACATAAATTGCTACTGAATTGCTGGAAAACGCAAAAGCGATACGTCATGTTGAAATAATTGATTTATAATTGATGCTGATGACAACAGTGCAAACACCGTTTCGATTGGACTACTTATTATTTAGCTAAATTCACATTCACTTTTGAAAACGCCAATCGTGTTCAGGGATCTCATAATTTGCTGATAATTAAATGACTTCCAAAACCGCAAAATTTGTTTTTCGCTGTTTTTCCGGGTTTTCGCTAGATATGTATAAAGCTAAAAACAATTTGAAATCACACAGGATATTTTTGCACCATATTGAACTCACTTGGTTTGCATTATAATAACTAATTTGTTGAACTCTAAAGCAATGATTTTAATTAATAGCACAGTGTAACTCACTTGTGCGGTTATGCGGTTTTGTTCTAGTTTTGCCAATAATGCTTTTTGAAAGTGTAATTTATTAAAATACATGAAAAGCATTATTCCAATATACTTATTAGGTCGCAAGTTACTGTTCGATTGGTGTTTAAGTGATGATAGAACAAGTAGTTAATTATAATTAACAAGATAAAGACTGTGTTATAAGTATTCCTAAGTAAACTATAGCGGCCATGAGTTTGTTGCACATACTAGAATTAGAAATAAATAATGTACAATTAATAAAAAATTAAAACCATAAAAGATTGAGAAACATTAAAACCATCGAATTTTAAAATGCTTCTTTGAATCAAAAAATGAGAAGGGATTTGGAATTTCAAATGTTAATCTTCTAAAAGGGAACTTAAAAAATTTAAATTTGATTTTTTTTTACTCCGCCGCTAATTTTGGTACAAAAGCTCTTAAATGGGTTAGTATCAATTTTTTAGGCGTGATCTGCGTTTGACTAACAAGCTACTGCAGGGGTACTACTGTATGTCAGGGTAATAAAAACTAGAATATCAGAACAATTCTATACGTATTATTATTTACTGTAACATGTCAAATTAATACAACTAGAAACAAGGGCAAAACAATTAACAGACGTCGGAGGTAGTATGCTTTTGTAGCTGCAATTATGATTTCATAAACGTACTATATCATAATCTCTTCCTATGACAAATTCAAATAACTTTTGTAGAATCATCGATTGTTTTGAAAAAAAGATGCTGAATAATGAAAATCAAATTTAAGTGACGCAGTTCATATGTGTCACAAATTATTAGAAAAATTTCAAAAGATGCAAATTCCGACTTGCGATGTAGAATAGTTAGTCCCTATTATACTACATACTAATACAATGAGTTGCACTACAACCAATGGTGCAAACTTCTAAGTGTAAAAAAGAACCCAGAAAATGACCTTGCCCGCGCCGCCTATGATGATATGAGGAAAGCATCCTTCAAGAAAAATCCCGAAGTGAGTGGTAACTGGTGCACACAACTGAAGACTCTTCTCAAATCCGTGGGAATGGAATGGTTGTGGTTGCAAAACTCTTTCAGCATCGCCTCCTTGAACAAGAAGATTTTCCTCACCAAATTGAGGAGCAACCTGGGGCAGATGGATCTGGAAAGAGCAAAAAACTCATCCACTATTTTGCACTACCATAGTCTAACAAGAGGATCCTATGCTGGGAAGTTCTACTTAACCAGCAACCTTCCAAAGTACGCGGTGACCAGGATCGCCCAGCTAAGGTTATCCAGTAATTCCCTCCGGAACAACGGGACATGGGTAACCCTAGGAGCCTTCCAGGATGTTGACTGTAAGTTTTGCGGCTTACTACTCTCTTTCCAACACGTCTTGGTGGAATGCGAAGCGGGCTCTAGAGAAAGACAAAGACTTACAAGTGGGATGCCACGCACAGACTCCAAGATTGCAAAATATCAACGTAGTCTAATTAATAACTAATTAATACTTGGATATTTACTTAAAACTAAGACAAACATTTTGATCAACTGTTGGGAAGTGTGCCATTATGGTGATTGTTTGTTGTGTCACTACACAGAGCGTCGTCCATAAATATCAATGGGACTTCCCTTGGAAGTGTCTCCATGATTTTGTGAAATATGGTTAGTTATGAAGCGTGCCCTAGGGCAAAACGTTGTATCTGAACAAACCCTTAAACGTGTTGATCACCATTAATGTCAAGCAATTTGTCATTGTGTGACGTCACAGGGTGGCACTTGTTAGTCATTGGTGTTAAATTGAGATTGAATAGCCAAATAAGGTCTCCTCAAAAAATAGAACCTCCTACTACTACTACAACGGTGTATTGTAAGATGTTAGTAAGATATAAGATGGCATATGAGTCGCCGATCATGTGGCGTATTGTGGCGAAGATTTTTGAACCGGCACGTTGGTTGCCAATTTCAACAAAAATTGGATGGAATGCATTGTACTTGTTTAGGATATCTGATTTTCTCAAAGTTCATATTTGTTTTTTAAAAATTTTCAACAACTTATGTAATATGTAGTAAGTTAGCGCTGATAAATAGTTGTCAAGTTTATTAGAATAAAATAAGCAATTGCCATAGAAATTTTACCATCAACAAAGCTTATCCTCTCTATATAAAAGCCGAAGCGTGCGTGACAAAAGAAGGGAAGTGAATGATTGGAGTTTACATACAAAGAATTTTTCTACTTCGCTTCGAGCGAGTGGACGGGTATACGCATGTGAAGCTCTAACAGGCTTTTTTATACAGCAGCAAAGCGAAGGGAGCCGTTGTGTCCTTAGTCACACAAAAACTACCACCGCTCTAATGAACGCTTGAGATGGGCATCACTCTTAGTATAATCAATTTACTTAACAACTACACTAACAAGTATAAATCTGCCTACCTTTTATAAGTAAATAACCTTTCTATTAAGCTATTCTTTAGAATTATGTTTGAATGCTTTACTTAGACTACAGTAGTTCCTACTAAAAACGTTTAATATAAGTTTAGACTACGGGTACTCCGAATATCTTAATAATTACTTACATTATCTTATTACTTGTACTATATTTGGTACCTTATTTTAAAATAGTAGAAATTAGAAGTTACATTATAATTGTTATTGCAATGGGCTTGAACAGCAAAAAAGGTAAACAAATGTAATGACTAAGTAATGAAGACCACCAGGTTCCTAAATATTATGTAAATTGAAAATATAAAATTTGACTTAAAGAAACTTAATAATAAACAACAACTATTTCATGGTTACATAGCATACCTATAATGCTTGGGATAGCACGAGTTGGAAATCGTTTTTATAGGTTACAAAGTGCGTATTTGTTTAAATTGAAAAGATAAAATATTAAAAACTACTAAAAACATGTTCCCAGGTAGAAGCAGTCTCGGCTCATGTCGCCTCAGGCTTAAACCCTCCTTTTTCATCTTGATCCTGATTGTTAGCAAACTTAAAATTTTCTACTTCATTTCACAACTTGTGACGAGCGTGACGTTGCCCTTGATCTTTTGCGTCTTGGAGGACGATTAGTCGGAATGTGCCTCGTGGCCACATATCTTCACGAACTTACAGTTGTCTTCCCAGATATCACACGCATCTACTACGATACTCAAGTAGCTGAGACTTCCCCGAAAAGAAATGCCGTGAGCGACGCTGTGTGGTTCTAAGAAAGTTCAGTGTGAAACGATTTGGAAAATCCGTCTGGAGAGCGGCTGGCAATACACAATATTTTCCCAAGTATCACTGTCACACATTCAACCATTTACGCTGAATAATGCTAATCCTCTGGAAAAGTTTGTTTCTTGTTTTGTGGAATCTAGAAGGCTACAATTTAATTTTTACAATTGTCGGACGTTTTATTTTAAATATAAGCGCACAACTACATTCATGCTTCATCACCAAAGTGAAAATTGAAAAAAGAGTTTATTGCGTAGTTCTTGGCAACTTGGCGCTGCTAGTTCACTTTTATAAATAAAAAAAGAGTGCAACTCTTGTAGGCCATGTTTTTAAAGCCTTGAGCTCTAGCCATGGACGGACACGGGTTCGAGTCCCGGTCTCGCCAATATGGAAGTGATTTTTTCACGAACGGGTTCCCACTTCCCTTGCCGGAATGGGGTTTTGAAGTCCAAAACCCGTAGTTCGGCGGGTTAGGACCCTTGTCCTAAATTGGATAAGTGGATAACACAAAAAAAAGTGGTGGTGTGGTAGTGGTGAGTGGAAGCCTCGACAGTTGCGGTCGTGGAGGGTGGGCTTGGGCCGGTATACGAAAAAAGGGTTGAGCCTCTGCCTAAGCAGAGTCTCCTCAGTGGTCAACCCCACGTTCTCTGTTCAGCAGAAAGCCTTCAGCCTCAATCCTCGGAACTTCCAAGTCGACCCACAGGCTCATACTATCCTCCCCCACTCACTTAGCAGAAGCGCAAGAACGTTGACTAGGCCATGGGCAAATGTCAAAGAGCGAGAAAAAAAAAGAAAGGATGCCTCAAAATAACGTTGCACTTAACAGAAGTGATAACGAGGTTTGTTGCTGTTAATAAGCTGGTACTTTTAAAAAAAGGAAAACAAAGACACTTTCCTATACAATTATTTTACGGCACCGGATCAGCAACAAAAATGCAATTTGATGTAACGAAAAAAATGATATAATATAATAAGGATACGCCCGAAACTGTGAAACCTGGTACACGTTCCTTGCTGTGCCTCTATCTCATGTAAAAAAAAATTATTCCAAGGACGTTTAAAACGTGTGTGCATTATTATCACTTACTTATATGTCAAGTTATAAATTCATCGAAAAAAAAAATTTTGTAAAAAAAAATCGCTACCGTGAACCAAAATATTATTCCAAGGAGCTCAACAGGTGAATTTTTCCACTTATGTTTAAAATCCATAACTCAACTATAAGTGATTTTTGTGCTGACAGAAAAGGAGTCTGAAATTTTTTGTTGGTTCAAATTCAAAGTCCTCTGAATAGAGGCTTGGTGGTCGGAAATGAAGTTTACTTATGGTTTCTGAGTGATGTGCCGAGGCTGAAATTCTCAGCGGGAATTCCTTAAAATGAAAATCAAAGTTTAGTCAGAATGAGATATGACAAACTGACTCATCCATTTTCTTTTGAGAATCTTATTAAAATTCTATTGTCATGCCTTCAACCTCCTCTTGACGCTTTTCTCAAATAAAAGCCGCCCAATTTACTCCTCCAGTTTCTATGGTATACTCTAAAAATTTGTTTAAAATTCATGTCTCAAGTAGCGGTATCAGATAAGTTACCATTTTGCATCCATAGTCGACAAGTTACTCCGATAGAAAGCCATAGAATTTTTATTCAGGTACTCATGAAATACTAATATTTTCGAGGTTGGCTTACAGTGTGATATATATCCGGAAAATTAAATTTGTTTAAATTTTTGTGTGATTTTGTGTGATTTTGATTATATCATCAATGTAATATAATAAAGTATTTTGGCCTGAAATTAATTAAACATTGGAATGTATGGTAATTTGAAGATTTTGCATCTGTTTCTTCTTCTGTTTGAATGCAATACCTCAACAAATTCCTTGGCTAGAAAACTTTGATTTTAATTTATTTCTCTCGTTTCTTGTGTAGTTATTCGTAAACGGCAAATAATACCATCAACTCATTATAATAGAAGAGAGATAAAATTTCACAAGACCTGCTTCTGTGTGATTGGATTCTGTTTTGAATCCTTTCAAAGGCATTCAAATTTCAAAATGAAAGAGCTTGAATCTTGATTTTAGAGAAAATGCGGGTCTCGTTTCTGAATTTCAACTTGGGTGAAAACATTTATGTGCTTGCAGAATTTTGAGAGTCTCAGTATTCAATTCAATGGTAAGAAAAGTTAGCACCGAGAAATGATTTCACAGAGGATCAATTACCCAAATTTTGATACTTAGATTTAGGTACTTTATTATTACGACTTTAAACACTGTACTTTCTTTTTAAAAAATTGATTAGCTGATTGAAAAATTGATTGATTGATTAGAATTAGCATTTGAATTTTTGCTTTAAACTAAATTTTATTTAGGTTTTAAATTTTATTTTATACATGGTTTCTTTTACGCCGACCTTGGTGATAAAAATAATTGTGATCGAGTTTTTTTTACTTGCATTGTTTCTAGAGTGGTTTTTTTTCCTAAAACGTTGCCTAAGAGTGTCCTCAAACTCAAACAAAAAGACAATTGTGTGAAGGTTTCGGGAGAGAGCCTACAAGAGTAAGTAAAACTTGGCATGGGTTTATTTTTAATTTTGTTGAGTTTTCCATTCTGCATCTTCTTCAGCCAAGAAAACTTCCGCTTGAGAAAGTAATCAAAACTTTTATTTCTTGTTTTCTTTTCAAATGTTTTCTTCACCTAAATTTCAGTAATTCTGAGCATGGGTTGTTTTTGTAATATTAACGAGATTTTGGGATGAAGGAATCTATATTTAAAAAAGACATTGCATGGGTGCTAGCGAGGTGTACTTTATTGCTTGTTGCTTTATTTGCAATTGAAAACAACATATAGTATATTCTTTATTTTGTGTTGTGAAGTATTTCAGTAGTACTAAATGAAGCATGTTATCATCAGGTCAAACACTTGTCTCAAGCTAATTGAACAGTAGACAAATTCTGTAATATCAATTCTGCGTTAATTTTTTGTTAATTAAAGCTGTATTGCTGAGCCACTTCTTTGCAGTAAAGAGCTTTTTTTTGCATGTTTTTTTGGAAGTGCTCACCTGGGAAAAGACTATCCAGCATAAAAAAAAAGAACAAGAAGAAAATATCCCTGAAAAAAATCCCTTTGATGGTAGTTTCCTCATAAATGATTTGTCTTTAAAGGGCGTATCATCTTGACTTGAGATTGTAAACGCGAACAAACTGCATACTGCAATTAGAGAAGGCGTCTTTATGAAGAAGGATCAGCCCATTTTAATGTAAACTTTTAAAACACAAGCAGAAGAGTAATCAAGTAAAAGTTATATAGCAAACAGCTAGTAAAAATCTGCAAATAATTAAAACACGTATTCCAAAAGTTGTTTCAAGTTTTGTTTTTTATTGAAGCTAGAATCATGTTTGAATCAAATGCTTATTTACGCCACACGGGTCACCTACATAATTTATGACTTGCTGTATTTATTTACAAACTATAAACTAGAACAGTGATTCAACAAGCTTTTGTGTTTTATTGTGGCATTAAAATTTTAATATTAACGTGACGAGACCTATGCAACGTGCAAGACCGAAGGGTGCTAAAAATACCTTAAAAATGGGAATTTTCTGCTAATGAAAAATTGGCGGAAATAATCAAATTTCAATTGTGGCAGTTCCGTTTAAATGAGATGGAATCACCAACTATTGCATAACTCCCTTTCTTTTTTCTCTACTCAAGATTGGGCGAAAAAGACACAAGAACAGGAGAAATTTAAAAGTGAGAATCTTCCTATCTCTCCATTGCAATTATTAATTTCAAATATTGAATATTTCTGGCAATGTTTGATTTGCGAAAATTTCCCATTAGGTTAATTTTTACGCACATTGGGCCTACCAAATTGAATATCTCCCGTCGTGAAACACGGGGTCATCATCCATCTGAGTTAATACCTTAAAAATTCATTGAAAAAGTTGAGAAATTACAAACTACCTAACTAAATTTTAAGTTTGATGAATAAATACATTTATTAGAATTATTTCATTATTTATAAATGTAAGGTTTAGGCCCTGATGCTTGATTCAGCCCCTAGCAAACGGCATTGCTGTTTCAAAAGCGTAGCGACAACGTCACACTGTGACGCAGTGGATAAGTGTGAGTTGCGTTTCTGGAACAAGAGACCCTGGCCAGAGCATTGGATAACACTGCCAAACTTAACTTTTGCTCGGTTTGTCACAAAAGTTGACGTGTATTCAAGACATGCTAACAAGTTCTTTGTATTTCAGGATGGCAATAAAATGACAATCAGAAATGATTCACTCAAGAAGTACCCGTGTACCTCTAACGTAAGAAGTCTTTTATTGTGTATGGGACGGGAATTCCATCAAATTGATTTTCCATCGTTGCATAACTTGAATTTAAGGCAACCATTGCATTTTGAGTATGAGAACTTCAGATTACTGTGATAAAAAAATGCAATTACATTTCCTGCCATTCAAGTTGCTACAGTAGCGGAAACTTGAACATATAAGGTTCATGCAATTGAAGAGAGAAACTGAACACTCAACGTCACTGAGAACGAGTTACTAGGGAAAATTTCTCTTTTTATTTTACTTTTTACTTTATTGACTTATTATAAATCCACTACCAACACTTTAAAAACATTGTTTTAATGTTGGGAAAACATTTAACAAAATTTGCTCCAGTTGCATCCAGAAGATGTAAGTTAACAATCTTTTAACAATATAACCAATTAGTTCTTTTTCAAAATATGATACGATAGTAAATTGCAATTAGTTTGTGTCTAAATAAAACCATATAATCCTTTACCAATTGATTTTTTTAATATTGGCAAAATTTATAAATTGCTAATTGCAGTTTCAAGATGTGGAAACGAATTTAACGCTGAAATAGCTGGCACAGTGAAATTTGACTTCAAAATCAATATTCCGAAGTTTGGAGAAATATGCGTCAAAGGAGAATTTCCGCGAATAAAGCCTCGACTCCAGCGCTTACACATTACGCCTGAAGAAATGACCAACATGAAATTGGAACTCTTGAATTGGGCAAAGCCAATCTTTAAACAAATAGCCGAGTCGAACTATTTTGACGAAATTATGCAGACTAGCATCTGTATCGTTTGTGTGTCGACTCCAGTTCATGAGATCGGAAGTACCGAAATGAACTTGCTACTTCGAATGACACTTTGGTTGTATTTTTTTGATGACTTTCTGGAAAAAGCCGTCGAGAATAACACCCACTTGGACGTTCTTGATTGCGTAATATCTCAACTTATTCCTGTTTTTGAGCTAAGCGAAACGGAATTTATGGAAGTTGAAGATATTCCGGAATCTCGCCCTTTATTTGATTCGTTTGTATCAGTAAGGAATGGTTTTCGGCAACACGTAGGAGATCGGGTTTTAGATTGTGGCGTTTTTTGGCGAAAATATTTTGGAGCTGCGCGTTGGTGCTCTGTTGCAAATTTCAACCAAAATCATTCCGAAGAGACATTTCGCTACTGGCGGAAACTTATCTCATTTGCAGATGGCGTCATGGAACATATTTGGGTTTTGACCGGCGAAAAACTTCCAGATAACATTTTGAAGTCGCCTTCTTTTTGCAGAATTATAGACATCACAAACGGGCTGGTTGCCTTCACTAATGACTTACTTGGACTTAAAAACGAGGTTGATGAAAACAAAACAGATAATTGGGTTCTGTTCAAAATTTTACAAAAAGAAATTTTAGGAGAGCAGGCCGTTGACGACGTTTGTAACTTCATTAAAAACGATGTTTGCGACTACATTTTGCTGCGAGAAGCCATTTTAAAAGAGTTTCATTTTCATCCTCATTTGGTTAAGTTTCTTGACGTTTTAGATGCGTATCTTGATGGACATAACAGGTACTATACGAAGTCCCCACGGTATAATGCGATCGACCAGGTGAAGCTAATTGATTGAACAATGTTTCCAATAGTGTGAATTAGTGTTACAAACGCAGGCCATAATTAAATGGCCTAATGTTTAAATTAATATAATTTTGTTTAAGTTTATCTCATACGATATGTTTTTATCCTATACTGATGCCTTTCTACTCAATTTGGAGACTTTAGTAACCATGTGCCATGTGGATTACGCATGCACGCACAGCTTTAACTGTTACTGTGGTGATAAATTAAGAAAATAAAAATCATAAATCAATAAAACTTTTAAATTAGAACAATAGTATTTAGTTTTATTTGCCCGATGACTTACTTCAGTTTACAATTCTAATTTTCACTCAGTCAACATAATATAATTCAGGTTCTGCCGTAACTATTCACGTATAATTTTCTCGCAAGGGCGATTTTGCCTAGAGCTTTCTCTAGGCAAGCTCTAGGATATTGCTCTTTCTGCTAGCCACCCTGAAAATGGGGGTACTAATCCCCCAATCAGCAACAAAAAGTCTCGAAGTAATCCTGATATGACTACCCTCATTTGCATAAAGTCACCAGCGGTTATCAGGCTGTCCATAATTCAGGTTGGTGTCCTTTCTTTGTGGCCTTGGCCAGCAAAACAGCAGAATGCCACGAAAGTTTGTTTTACCCGCTAAATGACACCATTTATGCTACTGAGCCCTTGCCACAATATCTAAACCCATTCTTAATGTCCACTATCCAATTGGGGGGAGTGTCAAACAACGTGCATTTAACTTTGCATAATTTTTTTTATTAGCTAATAAAATTCATAGCCGTATTTTTCCTTACTGCTGTGTGTACCTAACGATTACACAACTCCCTTCCGTCCGACCCTTTTTCCTTGCCCAGGTTTAATAGATGAACATTAAAAACACAATTTTTTAAAAATCAATTGGGGGAGAGAAGGTGTGCTGCGCAGCAATGTTCCTTTACAAATTAAAGTAAAAACCTCGTGTCCTATAACGGTTTTTATAGTTGTATATTGAAACGTTATATTTTATAACCGTACTTATATATGTAATTGTAACATGTGGTAGTTCTCAAAGGCCTTCTCCCTTCAATTAAAATCAAGAAACCGAGGAGGAAGAACCTCCCAAGAGAACCTTCTTCTCCTTGGCCTCGAATTTTTTTTTCCTGCACTATACTAAACGCATGAGGTGGGAATAGTTCTTAAATTGAATTAAAAATTAAAATAGAATCCATAAAATAAACTTTTTCCTGTCCTAGGACGGTCGCGCTTGGCTAGTATTACCATAATATTGTACTTTAAGAAAAGAGTGATGGTCCCTCGAGAAAATAAATATGATTTTCTGTTTCATTTTACAACATGTGGAGAACGTGACGTTGATCGTGACCTTCTCCGTCTTGGAGTTGATAGGACAAGTATTTGGAATGGGCCTCGTGGCCACATATGACCATGAACTTACAGTTTTCTTCCCAACCATCTAACGATACTCATGTAACCAAGACTTTCACAAAAAAAAAAGTCTTTGAGCATTGTCATTTGTTTATTAGAAGGTTTGGTGTGAATCGAGTTGGAAAATCCATCTGGAGAGCGGCTGGCAATAAACAAAAAAATTTACCAAGTATCACTGTCTAACATTCAACCATTTACAATGAATACTACTCGTCATCCAACAAAAGTTATTTCTTGTTTTGTAGAATATATGAGGCTTCAACTTTATTTAAACTAGTATCGAGCGCTTCATTTCGATTATAAGCGCATTGCCCTTCATCCACAAAGTGAAAATTAAGTTAAAAAAAAATTTATTTCCTATGTATTTACTATGTAGTTCTTGGCACCTACTTTTGTAAGCGAAAATGCTAATTCAAAACAACGTTGTATACAGTTAAGGCGAGATACCGAGATTTGAAGTTGTTGAAATATATGTGTACTAGAAAAAAATGAAGAAAGCAAAGTGATTCACTTGAGTGACGTTTTGCAGCATTTATTGCACAACACTTGATTGAGATCAGAAATGGAATTTGAAAAGTAAAACACATTATATAACAGAGAAGTTTCGCTACAAGCTAATATCAAATTTGGTTCCAAGTTTACCTTCGCGACGTCATTGTTTTATGGGTGAAACTAAGCTTTCAAGCCAAAATGGAAATTTGAGAACTTATCTAGATCCTAGAATCTAGAACATTTTTGACTCGTCGTTTATTAACTAAACATATAGTTTGCTTTAATTAACTAAACTAATCGAGTTAATAAACAACTGAAATTCGTACTGGTTGACATAACAGGTCAATTAGACAAGAGTGGAGTCGTAACAAAACAGGTGGGTTTTTTAAAGCGTTTGCTTCTGGTTATTTAATTCGTAAAATTAGTTGTAATTCTACGCTAACCTAATTAATTTGATTTAAAAATTTACTGTAATTTATTGTAGGTTAATAATAAACCTGACAAGTAAAAGTAAACATAATTTTATTTTAATGCCGAAGCTGACACTGCCATTCTCAGTGAAATCATTGTTGTGGAGCCTTACATCGCATGATGAGGTGTGTAAGCGGTGAGATGTTGTGGCAATTATACTGGAAAAATGGAAGGCTGCTAGAAGGATACTTTGACTTTTGATTTTTGCAAGGACGTAATACCATGAATGGAAATTAAACGCAAAGTGAATAGTTATAGTGCTGGAAAATTCAACTAATGTATAACTATATCGTATTTTGGGAATCGAAGTGCATGAATAAATTTGTGGATTGGATCAATTTCTTTTGCCAAGTTTTAAACGGCCGTTCAAAAAAATTATTTTAATTTATTTACCTTTTAATTTTAATACGAGATTCAATTCAAAGTTGAAAATTGCCTGACAAACTAGGTAAGAAGACATCGTTGCGCATTTTTACGAAAATTGCATGCGGTGATATTAAACTCCTGAGTTAAAAATTTAAAAATTAATTTTTTTGCATTGAGAAAACACATTATAAACTTATAAACTCTAGGGTTACTGACAAGTAGTAGGCAAGGCCTGCAAAATTCAGAAAATTACCAAATTTGGCCGAAACACTTTTTTTAGTAAATTACGCACTGACAATTTTTTAATTTAATTTTATTGTCATAATCGCGCGCTATTAAAAATGATTTCCAACACTGCAATTAAAATGCTTATGTAAATTTACTTACGATTTCTCAAGTTTCATGTGGCCCACGGTTTGCCATTTTCAAACTTTGCATATGATATTCACAACAAGATTAAAAGGTAATAAACCAAAAACATGATTTAGAATGTGCGATGAACGCACAAAGCGTACTTTATTATTTGTCCTTGTTAGTCCTAAAAGTTTATAATTCTTTAATAAACACTTTATTTTGCTTAAAAAGACTCTTTACCGCATATAATTTTATACTTTATTCCACACAGATTTTTTTTTATATAAATTCCAGTTAACTCATTTAACTTGTTAATCCAAATTGTTTCACTTAATTTTTTTTATATGCTATTTGACATTTGCCAATGGCCTGGTCAACATGATTCCTTGTGCGAGTGAGTGGAGGAGGGTGGTCTCGGTCAGTGAGTTGACTAGGAAGTTGCGAGGACTGAGTCTGAAAGCTTTCTGCTGAACGACGTGGGGTTTACCACCGAGGGGCATCTGCTTAGGCAGAGGCCGAACCCTGTTTTTCGTAAACCGGCCCAAGCCCACCCTCCACGACCGCAACTACTGCACGCTTTCACTCGCCACTACCACACCAAACACTTTTTTCTGTGCGGCTGCCGAGATTCGATCTCAGCACCTACCCAAGCTAGGACAAGGGTCCTGACCCCTCGGATTACGAGCCTTGGGCCATTGTTAAACTTAATGAAAGTAGGTATCATGAAAATATTTTGTAAAGCATAAAATCTTTAACAATTTCCACTTTAAAAATTTATTCCCTCTTATTTATAGGATTTTATATTTTTAACCTAAATTCCAAGAACCGCCCAATTCTTAGTATTCATACGGAAAATATTATAAACCTTTTAAAAATGTCGATGGTATTTGAAAATTCAATATAAGAAGTTTGAAATTTTGATATAAATAACAATAAGTTAAATTGGATTGAAATTTTGATGAAAATAACTCGAAGTTGTTTTACTCCAAAATTTGGATATAAAATATGTAAAGTATCAAAGTATTTTTGCATAAGCTATAATTTCAGCAAAAATTTATTTTATTTTGCTCAACTTTGAGGGAATTTTGATGCAAAAGTAAATGCACAATATAAGGTGTATCATCGACAACGCTAAGAGAAAATAAAATCTACAACAAATGCCGCTTCATAAAAATTAGCTATCGACCATGGTTACAAAATGAGATATTCAGTTTCTGGTGAAACGCACGGTATATGTGTTCGATGTTTTCAAACAAATGTCATTATGTAGATGTCAAACAGGCATGAGGGTGAAAATTATGTTTGCAGGAGGTCGTTCCATTTCAAGTTTTTAAGTGATGCAAATTTAATTAATTTAGTTTAACATGGGTAAATATATAATATTTTATGTTGTGTGGTATAAGCAACGCAAATCGGCTTCGTTTATTTGCGGTCCGGTTTACGCCGGCTAGAATAATAAAAATTTGTTATTATTATTTTATTAAATATTCTTGACAAAAAATTAGGGATTCCTGCTGTTCCAAGCTTGTTGAGTTGCAGTAACGCTTATGGCGGAGGCTACAAAAGTTTAGACACAATAATAAACTCCATATGATAAAATACAATCCGAGATACCAGATTGTTCAAAGCGTTTTCCCGAACTCCTTCTACTTCTACTTAACGTTTTGACTAAATTAAATTTCTTACTATGTTAGAGTTAATCCTTATCCCAAAAGTCATGTGTTGAATAAAAAATATTGGGTACTATGTTGACGTTAGTAGCTGTGCAAGCAAAATTTAAGGAAATAGTATTTAGCTGTAAAATAACCATAGTAGTGTCCTTCGGTTTCTTGAACTCACAGATTTTTTGTGTAGAACAAAGCTGGTTAATTTTTCAGTGTTGATATAAATTTTCCAGAAAACGAGTTAATCATCTAATGTAAGTACCAAGTCACACAAGGTAACAATAGTGTATTGATCATGGATTCTATGTTTTAACGTCACTTAATCAACTTAAACAAATCTGTAGTTTTCAGGGTACACTACCATGTATTGAACACTTCCAAACAAATAGTCAGTGGAGTAATTTTTTGCATATTCCAAATCAGCACCACCCAGCTTGTTCCGAAGTCTAGGCTTACTAAGTAGAAACTTTCCTTTGTTGAAAACGTCTAGGTCGTAGGAATTTTGAAGTCACGACCACACCAGGTGGACTTGAGTGAGGTAGATTTTCATTTGCAAACACCAGTTCTGCTCGTTAGTCTTATTGTGTTAGTCTTGTTTCTAAAGTAACCTCCCCTGAAGTCTTCGTAATCGGCACAGGGTTGTGAAAAAACATCATAGTTACGCTGAAGCCTTCGCCATTGCTGATAGTAGAGCTTTATTACCTCAAACAAGTTTAGCGGTATTCCTGTTTCAAGGCGGACAAAATAAGGTATTTTGTAAACAAATAACAATTTTGCAAATTATTTTAACATAAAACAAATAAATAAAGTGGTAGCCATGATGATATAAATTAGGGATTGTACAATGGACAATTTTTTAAAACGTGTGTCTGTCTATGTCTAAAATCAAATAGCTGTTATGGTAATGAGTTGTAATTAGCTGTTTTTAAAGAAATTTGGTAAGTAAAATTTTGGTTCGAGCTTCATAAACGTTTCACACTGAAAGTTTTTTCCTTTTCAATTTTATTTTTTAAGGTTAAGTTGCATTTTGTATGTGCAAGTTATTTCTTCGCAATAGTAACACTGAATCTTGTAAACTATTGTCCGCTAAGTTAGATTTACTATTATTTTACATAATAGCCGTTAGTTTTTGCTTTAACTTGATTTGCTATTGATATTTTTAGTAGATCTTAAATAAAACCTTACTTGACTTAATTACGTTACATAAAAGTGCAGAGAAGTAAACAACAGGAATACGTCACGCTCTTCGTCACGTTCTAAAAAAAATGTTTTTATTACCTAAAATTTTTCTACTTTTTATCACGTAAGCCTGTTTTTCATTTTCAATGTCGCAAGCAGATTTTATCAAGTTACGAAAGTTATTTTTACTGTAAATCATATTACAAATTTCTGTAACTTAAGCTTAATAGTAAGTAACGCATCCTTTAGCGTCTCTACTTTTAGATTAATTTTCATGTTTGGCACATTGAAAAAAACGTATTTTACAGATTACCAATAACATTTACACTTCCGATGCTAATGTGCTTTCTTTCTTATCAAGTGTACATTTTAGTAAATACGTTTCAGGTCGTCTTAAAACATACATACACATTTTGGCAATGCGAAATGAGGCTAAATGATAAAGTAATAGGTAATAAAAATATTTGCGTATGCGCTAACCATATGGTATGCACCATAGAACATCACCTTTATGATTTTTTTTAGAATAACCGATTTGCCTTATTCCTATTAGGAAGTTTACGTGAGTACTTATAAATCCGCATGTCCTAGGACGGTGTGGGTTTGCCAGTAAATAATAGATATAATTATTTTCACGCTATTTTTAGTCGTACTTTTTGGCTTGCCAATGGGCAGCTGTGGGCGTGTGGACATAGGGAGGAGCAAACTTTAAAAATTTAATTGTGTTTTGGAACGCGTTATTGAACCTCGTCATAACCCACATATACTTCCAGTTCCATCTTTTGCTATTAAAATTTCAATTTTATTGAAAGAGATGGACTTTAGGGCAGCAATATACAGAAATTAAGTTCTTAATGCGTTAGAGTGGGCTTGTTGGGTTGTCATAAGTATGAGTCAGACACCATGATGCTAATGGATTATTGCTGATATTTACTTGAGTAGTGCTGATTGCCAACCCTATGATGGTGAGGAATTCCAGCCAATTTGGCGTTGGTCACTTGTTGGAGCGCGTCAATACGCTCTTCGAGTTTGGATTCTCAAGGCAACGATTTCACTTTAGCGCTTGCGGCAATGCTTTCCTCGGCAAGAACTAAAAACTTTTTGTGCGCATCATGTAGACTCGACTACAAGAAAATCAAAACAAAATTATATAAATTAGGTGAAAAACATCTGGAATTTTTGGTTCACTGGATGCTATAAAATAAGTTTGCATTTAATTTTAATTTTACAGTTCCAAAATACCTGCTAAATTTTGATACCTGTGTTACAATATTAGATAAACAATTAACAAATTCTTGTTCGATTGCTACGGAAAGAGGTAAGTTATCTATTTTTTAGAACTTAAAATTTGTTTTTATTAAACGCATGTATGCAAGATGATTATAACACTACAAACACTACAACTTTTCCACTTTTCCTTTCATAACCCAAATCGTTGTTCTCTAGTTTTGAACATTCTCCTTAGTAAAATCTTTGTTTAAAAACTATTAAGGACGCAAAAATATAAACTTGCTTTTTGGCAAGAAAATTATTGTTTTCAAGTCATCAAGAAATTATATCAATTGTAAATTAGAGATTGATATTGTGTTTACAGCTACGTGTGTAGATGTCCGAGTTAGTCAAGTAGTTTAGAGCTTGTGTCTCTCTCCAATAGTGAGCATGGAAATGGAGGTTTGAATATTACAAAACCACAAAAAGTCTAAAAAAAACATTACTTATGGTAATGGTTTACCTTAAGGAACAATCTGGCCTCCTTACCACGACTTTGTGTATGCCCGTATTCCACATATAAGGCTACAAAATCAGGGGACAAGGAAATTACTCGATAAGTTGCTAAATAGTTTGAGAATTCAGAAGACAGATCCTTGTTTGTTTACATGTATACTAATGAGTCTTTCCTATTATATGCCGACTCACTCCCTTGCATTCATATGCCGCTCTGCGGGATATATCAAGTATTGCTCCTTTACCTTTACAATTGCGTGTATCAGCTTAGCATTGTATACTTTAATTTTACCATATGATAGTTATTGAGATACTCAAAATTGTTAATTACAGATTCAAAATGTGTAAACGGACTAAATATGCAATTAGCTGCTAAAGTTGAATTTGACTTGGGTATAATCGATATACCGAAGTATGGTAAAATACGCGTCAAAGGAGAATTTCCAAGAATAAAGCCTCGTCTTCAGCGTCTACATATTACTCCTCTAGAAATGAAGGCAATGAAATTGGAACTCGTAAATTGGTCTAGAATATTATTTGAGCTGAACGCCGACTCCACTTATTTCGACAAAATTATGGAGACTAGTATCTGCATAGTGTGCCTAACAAATCCGTTTCATGAAATCGGTAGCATTGAAATGACTTTACTACTTCGAATGACGCTTTGGTTGTACTTCTTT
>JAQFYP010000556.1:0-21836 GCA_034694865.1 Bilobella braunerae | reverse complement strand
CCGGTTGAGAAAGACATACAGTTTCTTGTATGTGGAGTTGTCAGCCGGGAGTATTGTCATAGAGTCGACCAATAGTTCAATGGCGGACATGGAGTCTGTGTGTAGCATCCCTTGTGTGAGTCGTTCTCTTTTTCTGGAGGCAGCGCCACATTCCTCTATAAGACATGTTGGAAGGAGAGTGGTAAACCACATAACTTGCAGTCAACATTTTGGAAGGCACCTAGGTTCACCCATGAACCATGGGTGAACCATGAACCATGACCAATTTAAATTATCAGAACCTGCAGTGTGGAAAAATTAATTTTTCATACCATGTTTATAAAAGACTCACGCATCATTTAAAACATACATGAAATTAGGAAGCCACCTTACAAAATATGTTGACAAATAGAACACTTTTATAATTATGATTTCCAGTTAAGTAAAAAATTTCTTTTTAAAGTAGGAGGTTTTATTTGTAACATAGGATATTGTTTACGAGGTTTCACTATATGCGAGTTTACTAAGCACGAAGATTAATTATACGGGTTTTATTATAAACAGAAGCTTGATTTGGAGTAAAAATTTAATTGGGATTGATTGGTGATTTCTTCTGTTAATTCTTACCCAACTCGAGGCATCATTCGGCTAATTACGTTACTTACAGATGAAAACAGTGGCAACCATGTCACAAATGTAGTGCTGAAAATCTTATTTTAATTATGGTATCTTTTTGCCTAAAATTGGTACTAGGCATAGTAGAGGGAGGCAAATGAAGCAATGAATGTATTATCATTGAAGTCAACCAACCCACTTTCTTAGTTCAACTTAATTTTGATTTTCAGCTTTGTTTCTGTACAATACGTCAATCACCATTTGAACTCACAATGATATGGCTTTCTATTTATTAGATTGAATGAGAGAAAATTTTATAACTAAATTCTATTGCGTGTCTAGACAGGCTCCTTTTATCCAACCAAAACGTATTTAGTTATTATATAATTAAAAATAAATAACTTATTATATTTTTTAAACAATCCAAAGAAAGTGGTACAAAAATGTTATGTACAACCAAACGTCTACTATGGAAAATAAAATTGTAGTAATATAGTTGGAATATCAAAACGGAATTAAAGTAAATAGTGCAAAAATATGAGGTTAAAATATGGCCTTTACTAAAATGTTAAAAGAATTCGAAGTTTTAGGAACGAGTGTTCATGCATACGAATGTGTTACTTAATGCTAATTCAGATTTAGCGAACATGGAATGGGAATGTTTTGACACATTTTCGCCTCATCTGATTTTGTTTTACAAAATTTATTTCTTCAAAGTTTGCCAAAAAATTGTAAGATGGTTATTTATAATTGGTTAAGTATTTCTGTACAGATATTTATCGGTTACAATGATGAATAAAGTAGTCTGAAAAACATACTACAGAAACTAATGCAAAGTTGCAATTAAAGTTTTTTGATGATGTAAAAAGTTTTTTTTTTTTGGAATCAGTAACATTTGTCTCAGTTCAGTACAACAATACTCCACTTTATTTCACCAATTTTACAACTAAAATTTCTCAGACTCAGAGTACCTTAAATGGACATTCAAAACGTCTTCAAAACAACAAGTATGTTTAGAAAATGAAAAAAGCTTAATTATTTGCAGAAATATACACCGTGTGCTATTGTAGATTGGTGGTGTGGGGATCCTACCACAAATATGTTGTGCCAGAATGTTGCGGACTCAAGGTTGCGGTAGCTGCCTTAATGGTTGAAGCGGCTTGTTGAAAATTTTGAATACTGGAAGTTGCAACTTTTGGTATATTTCCAGCCCTCTTGATGTAGTGTGGTCGTGGTGTTGCAGCTTGTTCTTTTTCAACTTTCCGAATTTGCTCCTTTTCAATTCCCACAAATTGCAAAAATTTCATTTTCTTGTGATTAACGGACTTGCAAAACTAAATGAACGTTAGTGAAGAGACTAAGTTCGGTTACTCGTCAGTAGTTTTATAATAAACTTTTTTTTTGGGTGTGGAGTTGAGAAGCATCAATCTTAGCCTACTAAATTTCTTATTACAAAAGCAGCATTTTCTTTTGGTAATTCCTTAACACGTGCGTGACGTTTTTAGCGCTTTTCTTATCACATGCAAATACTTATCAAACAAATAAACTTGGATAGAGGTATAGAGAAATTTTCCTGCTAATTTCTTACAACAATTATTTACAACCACATGGAAAGTGAAATTTAAAGCTGTTTTTTTTTTTAATAAATTTAAAGCAAAGATGAATTACAACTGTGAAGCCCGTGCCAGTATTGTATTAATAAAGTTTACTCACAAATAATTAATTACGCTGAACACCATGACAGCAATCGGATTTTTATTTTACCTAGACACGGTTTTACAGGATGGTTTACTGTAAAATTCCTAATTTATGACCTTAGCCTCACCAGCCGTACCTTCATATTGCCACAAAGGTTATGTGTGCAAAATTTGGAAAATGTGGGTTTTAAGCTAGCGTGGCCCAGACAGGCAGATATGATGATCACATAAGCAAGCACAGGCTCGGGCTAAAAATAGAGTTGTTACTACGGATATGACGGGCTTATTTGGCGATATTTGATAAATTCCAAAGAGGTGCTAATAAAATTCATGGAACTCAGGAAATGCCGTTTGGAATAAAACTGCTCAATAATTTTCAATTTGAGTATGTCTGCAGGTCCAAACGAATAATCCTTGAGTCGTAGTAAATTGAAATTCCTTAGTGGCTTTCCTGCATTCTTGGGCATAAAATTACGAAGAAGTTAGTTGAAATTCAAGAATTGCTTCCTTTGAAAATCGGCTAATTTGCCACATCGCATGCACACGCTTCATTGATTTTTGCATACTTAATTTTGCAAAAAATGGTTTTCAATAGAGAACTAATTTCCTAGTTTAAGCTTAACTTAAACTTGATTCAATTTAAGGACAGTTTTGTTAATTTCTGATCAATTCAAACTTGTTTCTTATAAAAAAAAAAATTTAAAATTATCACGGGACTTTTAATTTTTCTATACGCTCGACACAAAAGAGTGTATAGCATCAGGGCGTCCCTGCTAAAAGCGAGATGGCTAAAAGCTAGTTTCATTTTGAATCGAAAGCATGAAACAATAGTAGATGCTCTTTGCTCCTAAAATGATCTTTCAAGCACTAACCACATTAAAAAGGAATGACATTGCAATTTTCCATACATAAGATTTTAATTGATGGCCTTCAAACATTAATTTGTGTAATCTACCTGAAACACTTCCGTCGTGGCATCAGTTTAAAATTTAGAATTGCAAATAAAATAAAAATGTTCGTTTGAGTTATCAAATTAAACACTTCAACCAAACTCGGATTTTCTTTTGCTTGTTGGATTCAAATGGTTTTATTCAATGTTGTAAATTTTGGGTATTTGCTATTAGCCTTAACTTTGGTAAGAAATTGCATTATTTTATTAATACAGTGTAAAGCATAATTTGTTTCTGTAATTTGTAGGTTAGGCTTGGTTCTGCTCAAAAACAGGAGCAAAATAATGAAAAAAAGACAGATTCTCCTTGCAACATGGGAATTGTACAAGACATCGCGGGTTCTTCAGTAAAATGTTTGTCACAAAGAAGCACTTCCGGACAAATGTTTTTACTGGATACTAATGGTCTAGCAGTAAATTTTGTTGTACTTAAAATCTGTGTATAAGTGAAAACAATGTATCTGCTAAATACTAAATTTCAGCTTCAATGCGAAATTTTTTGCTGATTTTAGTGCGTGCTCAAGTGTGTAATGGAGGATCGCGGATTTGTAAGTTAAAGAAAAGTATTTCAACAATTATTTCAGTGAATCAATATAATGCTTCTCATGTATCCGCAGTTTAAACATAAATTATTTTAAATTAAGCGGCAAAAAATGTTTCAAAATAGGTACATGGTTAAAATTTATGATAGAAAAAATTATATTTTAATGTATTGTCATGACTTAAAAATAATATTATATAGTACTATCACACCTAAATTAAAATTCATTACTTTATAAAATGTTGCAGAAACTGCATGTTAGTTTCACCTGGAGATAAATTATCGTTCATAGTGAGTAACTATTTCCATAATAGGCCAAACTCAAATACCACCAATAAAACCGATTTGGCTGAATTTTTAGTGGATCAATATCAAGGTTGAACTATGACTTTTAAAATTTTCTGTTGTACCGTCACCCCCAAAGTCTAAAAACTCCAAACCATTTAAAAACGCGTAGTTTTTGGTAGAAACGTCGTAACTACTCCAGAATGGTGGCAAAATACTCCTGAGGATTCATGTCAGAGGTCGTTTTATTTTAAACATGGTCAGTTACCCCCAAGGGCCACCACAGCCTGGCCAAGGTAACATAGATAAAAATAAACAAGAATAAACAAAATAACCGTGTCAAATTTTAAGGGCTGTGGTGGCCCTTGGGGTTTACCGACCATGCTTAAAATAAAACGACCTCTACATAAACCCTCAGGAGTATTTTGCCACCAATCTGGAGTAGTTACGACGTTTTTAGCAAAAACTACGCGTTTCTAAATGGTTTGGGGTTTTCAGCTTTTGGGGTTGCCTGTTCCCCTTGGGGGTGACTTATAGGTACAACAAAAAATGTTTAGAATCATAGTTTAACCATATTGCAGATCACGACACCTGGGGATCCTCCAGGCACTTTCTCCTAAGCTTTTCCCCACTTTTGATTTTTTTCAAAAGTGGTCACATGACAGGGGTGGCCACGTCACTTTTGACACTTGTCTTTTTGGAGAGCAATTTTTTTAATTACTCAAATAATTTACTCAATTAATAAGCTAATTAATCATCAACTACATAGCGGTATCCGCATAATCTCGGGATCTCCCACTTGCCTGTCATCCTCCTCGGTATAGGGTATTTGGTTCAATTAAATAAACATTATTTAAATTGTGGAAAACAAAAGGTTTGTTTAATTGTGTTGTGTGTCCACCTGGCTCCACTCATCTCTAACCATGATATCAAACCACCAAAATTTCAGCCAAATCGGATTCATATATGGTTAAATTTTTTTAATCAATTTGGCCTATTATGGAAATAGTTACTCTAGTGCATTATTAGTCTATAGTATTAAGCTATGCTTTTAGATTAATTCTGATGGGCAGCTGGACATTACCGGAATCATGGCAAATAGAAAATCAATCCCAGAAGCACTGAGTTCTACAATGAATATCGAAGACCTCAAGCCATGTTTAGAAATTTCAGGTATAATGGTTAATAATGTATAAGACTTGCAAACTTTTTCCGTAATTTTCATGTTTCCTTAGCTAAATTCGACTCAGCGCAATGCAGGACTTACATGCAATTTGCCCAATGTGTAATTCGTGTCGTTATGAAAAACTTTGATGTTTCTGCACTCTCTGGCTCAACAGGATGTTTCGCGCAAATGCCTCTGTTGGGCTCATTTTTACCCATGCTTCAGAGTCTGGTAGGAAATCGCTTTGGTATTGGTGGGAAACAAGGAACGAGGAATTTTGGTTCTGGGCGCCTGCGAGGACGCGGTGTTAGAGTCAGGGTTTAAAAATTACAGATAGATTTTAGAATTTAAAGCATAAACAAAACATAAAAATCGTAATTACAATCTTGGCCGTTCTATACAAAAGCTGGTGCCGTTTATTGGGTGTTCAATCATTCCCTTTAATTTTTATAGGTAGAAATATGTCGGAAAAATATAACACACGTCGTATTTATCAATTTACTGGCTAGCTGCAGGGTGCAGAGGAAAGTAACAAAAGAAAAAAATGTTCTGCGGAAATGTGAAATAACGCTCTTTTACATAAAATAATAAATAAATATTATATAATTATAAATGTCTCCTTTTTGTAATGCTGAATTTTTTTTTAATTTTAATTAAGGGAGTCGAAGAGAACTCATAGATTAAAAATGACAAATCAAAGAAAAGTTAAATTAATTCCCCGGGTGTTTGCCCAGCCTTCTTGTGTTTTTGTGCTCAAGAGTGTGAATTTGGGTCACACGTCTGTAATCAAAAAAAGTTTTAATTTTTTTTTTAATTTTACGCGTCTCAGTTAAGCACAACTAGGACTTACCATTTGCGGCAAAACCTTCCAAACGCAATCAGTGAACTGTTTGGAATGGACGCAATGGTCTTCATTAGGATCAAACGGACCTAGTCAAAATTTTATTAAAAGCTAATGAAATGTAACAAAACCTCCACTTACACTAGCTAACTTACCATATTGAGCATAGCAGCTTTCTATATTTTTTTGGTTGAGTTCAATATACTCTGGCGGAATAACTTCATTGATGAAATCCACTAGCTTTTCATACACAAACCTGTCATTTTCATCTCCCTACAAATTATTGCAAATTACACTGATTTGCATTGTAAAATACACGTAAATAATAATGTATAGCTTTTAGATTTAATACACCGATAATTAAATATATATTTACCAGCCCCAAAATCTTGATTTGGCACTTGAATACACACTGAAATAGAAATTTTTATCAAATTTTGACTGCATATTGACAAATTTTCACAGTTAGAATTATTATTAACATGGCTGTATATTTGTTAAAGCTTCTGAAAGTATACCTCACCCTCACCGCACGCTCTGAGGGCAGCATTAACTACTGGGTCAGGTGCATAATGGCCATCGCTGTTACAAACCATTCTCTGCCTCATTGGCTTTGACTAAAAATGGTCAAGATTTAAACTAAAATCAAATTTTAACTAGAAAAGTAGTTATACTTTTACCTCTCCGGAGCAGCACGCGACAAAAGTCACGAGAAGAAATAGTTTAAACATAATTGAACAGAGTAAAAAGACACGATTTAGGTAAACTAAAAAACACCTTGCTTAAATATCCCGTTTGGTAATTAGTAAGAGAACATTCAAAATTCAAATTGATAAAAAAAAGTCAATTTGGTCACAAAAATAAAATTAGTTTTCGATTGGACAGAGACTTAGGATAATGCTAAACGCGTAGTTAATTACATGTTTGTTACAAATGATAAAATCTTGTTTTACTTATTGGCTGATTAGAACAAAAGTTAATTAAATATAATTTACTTTACTTTAAGCTACTTTAAAGATTCAAGGCTACTTAACTACGTTACCTTAACTACTTTTTAACTACGTTTTAACTACTAAGCTACGTTTTTAAACGTCTAGATTATTTATACTTGTTGTTTACAACAAAAAAAAACTAAACCAAGAATCAAGTTTTTTGACATTCGAAGAAAATATTTTTTGGGAAAATATTTTTTTTGTTTCAATTGAGATGAGTTAAAAAAAGCTCATCCCTTCCAAAACTACAGCTACAAAAAGCTACATAGGAGAATTGTAAAAAATCTTTTAATTTAAAGTAGTTGATTATTGCAACTTTTGTTTGCTGAAATTGTGTATGCCAGCTTTTGGATCGAACAATGCAGTACATAAAGCCAACGAATGACTATGCTATATACTAAGCTCTTTTTAGGGGTTTGACTGTTTTAAACCATTCTTCAAGATCATCTCCGCTTAACTTCCCGTCTTTGTTAGTGCCAGCAACTTGAAGTAGTGTGTCGAAATCTATTGTTGGAAAACTAGGATCATGCAATTGAACGGTTTCAAAACACAAGTGGAACTCTTCGGGCGAAATGATCCCGTCCTTATTCAAGTCAAAATCGAGGGCCAATAGAAGAGTGCCTCCTTGTTGTGTTGCGTTGAAAAGTAGTTGCGGTAGTTGGTGACAGCCATTCTGCCCCCCACGGCAACGTCGACAAATTTCATGTACATTTGCACTTGCGTTGGTGTCCTCTCCCACTTCATTATATATCAATACAACTCCGGTATATCACTAGAGCTGATAGCATCGTCTTCTGAACTGTATGTCGGCATTGTGCGAAATATTTTGATAAATTCTTCAATTTGCTCATTACTGAAGTGCGGAGTTCCTCCCACGTTGGCTGCAGTGATGCCTGAGCCGATCAGGCATCAGGGATCCTGGGAATGAAGTAAATTGAATTGTATATGATTAAATAAATCATATCAAATCGTTAGATCAATAAATTTATGGAAGACCTAATCCCTAGAGTAGACCTTTTTTTTACAAGCAATTAATTAAATTCATAAAACATTTTGCATTAAAAATATTTCTATAGATACACCTGACTTACTCGTTTCCTAATAAATGCATGACAGAGGTCTTCCAGTTTTGTTTTCTAGACTTTGCTAGAGCGTGAAGGGTACTACTTGCTGTGCGTTTGAATTCGAATCATTTGTTTAATGTTTTTATTTGTTTTAATGTCATTGCTAAATGCCTTCTGTGAAAACGAAACTAGAGAAACGGGTTGTGCAATATTTCACCAAGGTCATGTTTAATCATCATGTCTTTTACTGGTCTAGTGCAACCATCAATTCCAAGCTGGAAATGCATTATCTATGGAAATAAATCTTTCAGCCTTGCTTATCACATACAATAATTCACTTGGGATTAATAGGTCATAAGTGTTCAAATCTGTTCAAAACTTTTTCAACTTTGGGGCTTTTGTAAACCCCATGTTTGTCCGTCTCTCCGAATGTGAGACATGTTATCGGACAAACCACGTGTCTGCAAATTTTCCACGCATGACTTTTGGTACAATAACAAAACTAATTAAGTTTGAAGATGGGCAAGATTGGACCACCGTGTCATGGTGTCAATGTCAAATGTCTACTGGGCAAAAATGAAAATCGAAAATGGCTTAACAAATTCTATTAAACTACACTCATAATTATGCAAATGGTTTCAAGAAAAGGTATTGTTGAAAATATAGAAAAAAAAGTTTATATCAAGAAAAGTTTGGTTCGGTGTCATTGCCGTTTAAGAAACTTAAGAAAGACACAGAAATTTTTTTATTGCATTCATATGCAAGTCACTTATACAAACTCGTTTTAAGATAGTGTTGGCGGTATATTGCAGCATTTCGTATTTAATGTATTGATTGATACTATAAAAATGCGCAAGGAACCTGCTTCTGTTGGCTAGAAAGCTGAGTTACGTTATTTGGTGTCGTGTTGGTTGAACCGCTTTCTTCTATATAGTTTTTTTTTATCAAACTCTATCTTCCTTGAAATTTTATAAATTTTTTTCAAAGTTCAGGGAGAAAGTTTATCATCTCAAAAATCACTACGGATCATTTGTCATGTTGTCATAGAATAACATTACACTAGGTTTCGTTTCGCTTCTGTACTTAATAAGTATAGCTTTTGTTGCAATTTCAATTGTTAATAATCCAATTATATGCACTGAAAGATTGGCCTTAAATTTTTGTTTGTATAAATATTCCAATCTTATTCTACTACTCATATTTATTGTGTTAATCGGCCAAAATTAGTTTATAGCATTAGATTGACATTTATTGCAAAATTATAATCACTTGAAACACCAAGCCATAAAGTCATTTTAAATGCTATACAGTTTCTGAAAACAATTGAAATCTTTGCAAAACTTTATAAGAATGCCCGCTGCTTGAATTATATTGGATGTGATGAAATCTGAGTAGTTTACAGCATAGTAGTACAACTAAGCATGAAGAATTGTCTAAATTGACGTTCCAAAGGTCAAAATGTATCACAATGCATCTTAGGAAAGTTTGAATTCAAATTATGTGATTTTGTTTCTGATTTTAGCAAGTAAAAGGAAGTACAGGTATATGTTTGAATTTTCATTACTATCTCTAAAGAAAAAGGTTCATTTCGAAGTAACGTCGTATTTAGAAGGAGAGAATTTATGAAGAATTATCAAAAAAATACGGCTCATAAATAAATTGTGCAACATAATGCTATAATGCATTACACACGTGCTCCTCAAAAACAACTTTTACTTTCAGTAAGCCAAGATTTTCAAATCAAAAACTACATTTTCTTGTTTACCACAGCAAAAATAGAGACATCAAGCTAAACAAAAGTTAAAATTGTAAATTGGCAAAATCTTCAGCCAGTTCTGGTGTTCGATACAACGGCGAAACAATTCTTTCTCCAGTTGCCATTTCGATTGCCACGAATTTGACGTCAGGGTCTTTCTTCAATTTCAGTGTAGTATAACATCCTCGTTCGACATTATTTGGGTCTCCAAATGAGTTTGGGGATATTTCGTATTTGTCAAACCCACCAAACGCATTATAGAGACAATGTTTGGATTGATCCAATAAGGCATCCAAATAAGTTTTGTTAAAAATGAAAGCCGCCGACCATGAAATTGGAGGTTTGTTACTCCAAGACTGCAATGAATTAAAATTTACCTATTTAAACTTCATTGTGAATGTAATTTTTTTAACTTTTAGTTTGCGATGTGCGTTGTACTACATATACGTTATGATTAAAATGAAATAACAAAAATGGAATGCAACAGGTTCATCTAAATCATTATTTTTAACTTTGTTATAAAAATTTAATTTAATTTATCACTCCTTACATAATTAAGCACTCCTTTATTACAATTTAATATAAGTTTAAAAAAATTGTGAACTCAGAAGTTAAAGTTAAAATTCTCCTGTCCTGTGAAAATTCTCTCTAATGCTGCTGTCACTAAACTAAGTTTTATGCGCGATAGGCTTGGAAATTTTTATATAATGTTTAAGTAGATGTTTTTTACCATTTCAGTTTCTTGCGGTTTGGCTTCATGGAGGTAGAAATTTTCGAGGTTGTTGTTAATGAGTGTTTCTAGGTTTCTTGCGTACATGCGTGCAACGTTTCTTCGGTCTGGAACTTTGTCATTGAATACTAGGGCACAGTATATGTAGGTGGGTGTGTCTTTCTTATTTTTAGGAGGCAAAGGAACCTTGCAAATTTCAATTCTCAAGTCTTTTGCCGTATGTTTAGCGAGACTTGGGAATTTCTTTGTGTTCAACACCGTACGATAGAGGTGCTCTACCAACATCGGCGGCGTCTTCTTGTCTTTTGTAACACTTTTGAATTTATCCGCTACAATCAGATTTAATTCCACAATTTCCTTGCGAGTTGTGTCATCAAGCAATGGTTTTGGCTGAGCTATCTCGAACCAACGCTAATAATTATTAGTAATAATATTAATAAAATAATAACGTAATTAATAAAATTACGCTCAATAAAGCTGCACTTACAGCAAACTTGTAGTAAGTCTTATCGGCTTCGGAACAAATTTCCCACTCTTTAGTTTTTGGAACTATAAGATTTTGTACAAGGGGTTTCGGTCCGTTTTTTCCAACAATATACAGAATGACTGCGAAAATGAATCTGTTGTTGTAGTCCGTGTTTCCTTTCCAGCAGTACCTCACTATGTGTGTTGTCATAATTTTTTCAGAGGTATCCAAATTAGATTTGAAAATTCCATAGCCGACTCTCTCGAGCGCAATTGCTTGATCAGAGGTACCAAACCTATTAAGTGCTAAATGTTCTTTGACGGCACTTTCCATGTCACGGAAATTTATTCCTCCTTGTGGTTCGGCCCATTGCAACATTAGAAAATAAGGTTTTTGGTCAGTTTGGTTAGATTTAACTATATACTTTTGCATAAGTTACAAAAGTGTTAGTGAAATACTGCAATGTTTATGAAGATCTACCTATTCTTTGTAAGCTGTAATGTTTTGTAACTTTTATAAATAATCTTTGCTCTGCCACAAACTTAAAAACTTCAAAATTTTCAATTTAAAAAAAAATTCAGAGATTTATTAAGTTGACTATGCTTCGTATTTAGTTTATCAAACTTTCGAGTGTCTTGAATGAATCTTGAAATGAATCTTGTATTTAAATTTCTCTAAAGTGGGGATGGGCTTTTTTTTTGTTACATAACCAAAAGCAATCAAAACGAGTACGTTGGAAACCTAAGCAAAACGATTGTAATTGATTGAGAAGCCAAAAGGAAACACGGGGGGGGGGGAGGGGGTTGTTTTCAAAAAATTAAAAACGGGAACAAAAATAGAACAGTAATTGTTTCGTTTCTGAAAGCAAAACTTTTCCATCCCTTGTGCAAAGTTTTTAAAAGTTGTTTTTGAATAAAAGTTGTTCAATTTTGCATAGGGTACACTCTGTCACTTGGAAAAATTGATAGAAATTACCACAAATGGTAACGGTAGGTCGAGACCGTTTACTTCAGCCTCGGCTAAATTTTCCACTTTTGTTGTAGCGTCGAACTTAACTGAAAACTCGACTACTGTTTTTTTGTATACTTGGAAGCTGTCTGCGGCTACGTCGTACGAAATTTCGGCAACAGTGAATTGACAAATACAGAAGTGAACGTTTTGGCCGGATCCTTCAAAAGAGATAGCAATTATATCGACCAAGGGATCAGAGCCGGCAAATTTTTTGTTGAGTTGCGATTTGACTGCTTCTGATACTTGGATTGGAAACTGTGTAGCCTCTGGTTTGAACTCCCATTTGCCCAGTACAAGATCCTTTTTGTTATCTCTCTAAAATTTTGAAATCAAATGAAATTTTGATGTTTAAACGCTTTTAGAAAATTTTCGAAAAAGCGTTTTGTATCTTTTTTTTTCATTTTGTTTCTAAACTTGCGTATATATGTATATTATATAAATACAACTCTTCAACTCAAGATTCAACTTGTAATATTCAAATCAATTCAATCTGTCTCACGTTTTGGAATGACTCAAGTTCTAGAAGCTGTTGAGTTGCATTCATAGCATTTGTTAAAGCATCAACATGCAGCAGCATGACTCGGTGTACGGAGTACTGGTTTTCGTTACTGTAATATGCAATGAGTACTGCGACAGCCCATGTTGTGTTAAACGTACTTGCAAGAGAATTTAATTGTGCAGAATCGTTGGCTCTGAAGACAATTGCAGTCACTTTGACGTCTTGATTACTTGTTTTTACCGTTTCAGAGCTGCAGGCAAAGTTAGATAGTTTTGTTCCTGAAGCAATTAACCGAGCTTTCATTGGCTTGAATATGTTCAGGCTGCTTAGGATGATGTCAGTATTGTGGTCTATCATATTTTGCACATCAATAGAGCACGGACCAAACTATTACAAAAAGCACAAATTATTGAATAGCCCAATATGTCCATTGTTCGTCCATACTTATTTTTTCAAAAAAGTTTTTACCATAAGCTCTACTTAAATTTAATGTAAAATTTACTTAACCGAATGGTTTACCTCAGTTCTTGCAATGTTCAGCACGGAAAGAAGGGTAAACATATATAGCAGGGTTGCATTGCCCGACTTTGTCATTTTTGAAGATTGGATTGGAACTATCGAAGACAACTCTGTTGCAGTTTAATATTTTGAAAGTAGAAAAATTTGATTTTGTGTATCTAATACTTCCAAAATTTAAAGTACTATAAAGACAATGAATTTCTAGCGCAGGTTACTTGTTAGTATCTGAGTAAGTTGCTATGATCAATGTTTTTTTTATTTTATATAAAAAAAAAGTTCAAACTGAAAAGCCAACGTCAATAGCATTTTTATTTTTTATTTTCACTCTACATTAAAATTTTGTTGCTTAATGTGTTGAGTCCGTTAATCTTTTTACTTTAACAATTTCAACACCATAAGGTACAAAAAGCGATAAAACGCCAATAGAAATTTTAAAACCACTTGGACACAAGTTTGGTCACCGTGCACTCCTCTATAATACTCCTTAGTATTAGCGGCTCAATTTTCCCGGTTTAGCACTAGGTAGCATACCGAAAGCAATAGAATTAAGTTAAAAAAAAAGCCATTCAAAACAGTGTACACAATGGATGGCTTTCAATATGACACAAAATGACGGCTGAAGCCTACGCAGGCTGACTAAAATAACATTACATTAATTCACGCAAAACAGAGAACAAGAACAATTGTAAGTTTTTTTTTAAACTACTTGTAAATACACATTTACAGAACGTTTACCAAGTATATTGCGATCACTGTTCAAAGTTACTGAAAGTCACTGCAGTTATTTGAGAGGAAGATAACGACACCTCACAAATTTTTGTCTTTTTTAGATTTAGTAGTACTGCGTATTAATTAGTTAAGTTTTTTAGCAATGCAAGTACTTGAGCATCGCAAGGTGCTGTAAACAATTGACGACACTTCGAAATTATTTTTTTTTGCGTGTTTTTGAGATTTTATTTTTCTCACTCTCGTCAACTTTTTCCCTCTTGTTTTGTAAAGTTAATTTGCTTTAAGGCTTGGAGGGCAAAGTAGTAAGTCTTCGTGCTAGAAATGTTGTTCTATTAACAATGTTTTTGAAGGCGTGTCGTATGTGCAGGGTAAATTATTTTTTAAAGGAAACCTATTTTAAGGAAATTTTACATCCAAAACCTTATAATTTTTACAGCAAAAATTTTTTAATGCCACTTAAACATCAAGACAACGATTGCAAGACTTGTACTATGACTGCAGACTATGTACAACGGTATAACTATGAAACTACATTTCTACCATTTTTTTTTATTTAAAAAAAATTGCAACAGGCCCTTTTGAAGTTTAAGAAGTTGGTTGAAGCTGCATTTGACTATTTAGGTTTATTACTTTAATGGAGTTGACCTTGACGTAAAGGTTTTCATAGCTAATGTAGTACCAATCACGCCTAATTCCAAGTCTTGCAGTTGATACGTTTTTCATTGAATGTTCATATACTTTAGGTAAATAACAACTAGCAGTATACAAATACATACAAATAATATAATAGTTAATAGTTGAGTACGCAATTTGTTAGCAAAATTGCTTTAAATCTTCCACTTCCAAGAATTGAAAATAATTTGAAATTTCAAGAATTTTTTCTCCTATTCCTGACGAAATAAAAAAAAAATTTATAGGAAAAAGGCAAAAAATTAAGTCTGTGCCGCGAATCTTTTAGTTTAATTTAGGCAATCGCAAATCAACCACAAGTCAAAAACATAAGAAAATAAAACAGCAAACTGCCTTAACAGCACAAACCAGCTTACTGTAATATTTATTTCTTAATAATAACCCTACTAAATAACAAACAAAATCAAAAGTATGTAAAATATTTTTTCTATTAATTCCACAAGAAATAAATTTAGATTTAAAGTTAAGATTAAGTCGCCTCGGGACTGACACTCCTAAGTTGTGAACAAAAGAGCATTAAATTTGTATTGTTAAAGCTAACATCATATCACGTTTGGAACAATTGCAGTACCACTAGAAACTTCAAAAACAAAAACAATTTAAACAATTTTTGAATATTATATTTCAACGATAAAAAAACGCATGCACAAAATTTCTGAAATAAACCTTATTACAAATACGGTAACCTCGATGGAAATTTCTTTTTACAGAGTTGCGCTTAAGATCATTACCATTCCTACCGAAACCTACATCTAGCAGCAGTTAGAATTTTCCATTTTGTTCCTATAGATGGCACAGCTAGAAGCAAGGTGACTGTACTGTTATTTTTTTTCTTAACCTTTAGCTCTTAATGTCTATTTTTGTCTGATTAGGAGCTGAATTTCTGTTAATAAAAGTAAACTTGCTAAAAATTGTGTATTTATTTTGTCTTCTGACGTAAAAGATTCTGGTTCATCTTGAATTGGGGACTTTAATATTAAAGTCTCTAAACCTACTTTAAGTCCACCCGTTATAGGTCACAGGCCTAGATTCACCTATCCAAATCTAAACACACAACAGCGCTCACATTACACGCAATTAACCAAACTAGAAACAATCAGTCTGCTGACCTGCTGACCGAACGTTTGTTTGTTTCCTACAATCTCAAAGAACTTCAGGACTTTTCAATGCTCCGTTTCCGTCAACCTAGTTAAGCCTGAATTTTCGCTAGCAACTAAAATATATAACAGAATTCCAAGCAAATACAAAAGATGTAATAAAAATTAAGGCTAATCTACCTGGCGAAACTGTCGAGGCGCTACCAATTCCTACTTTTGATCAAAGTGTCAGCGTCATGATGCTTACGATGCATAAATAGGTTGAGCAAATGACATCGGTTATAGATGCCATTTATTTGTACTAAAATCGACGACATTGGAGGGAGGCTGAAGGCATAAGAAAGCGATACCGCACTTGTAGATGTCCAAATTGGTCAGCTTGAGCACTCGGAAAAAAAGCAAGTCATCTCTGCCCTTAAAATTAAAATTGCTAACTAATGAATTTAGAAACAATGCTCATTTACACCGCATCCATGATTCTCCTGTTGATGACCCGTTAGCTTCCGTGAATTATTTTGGCCACAAAATCCAGTCATCTCCAGAACATGAGGACATTATCAACTTTGCTGAAAAGCCAAAATCTAATATTCATGTTAATCAAATTTAACTATAACTTAATTTTAAACACTTCATCTGACCCATAATACTTTCGATACTAACCCGCTTACCGTTTAAGTAATTACAAATTTACATCTACAGTTAAAACCAAGCACCTTGTAGCGTTTTTTAACATTACTACTAGTTTAAAAATTTGTATACATAGACGCAGAAGGCAAGCGGCCATTTTGGCGTACTTTTTTAGTTTCCATAATGTTTTTCTCAAGGAACAGCTCCGAAACCAAAGAGTCCCCTCATTCCATTCAAAATTATTTCAACTTTAAGCACTACAAACAACTAAAGCGCCCAGATGTCATACTAGCCGAAACTAAGCCGTTCCTATATAACCACCTAAGTCGCACATATGTTTTACCCAAATTGCATTCAAATAAATATCAGCTCTGAAGACGAACTCTTCAATTAACTTTAATTAAATTAATTAAACCTCCTTGTAATTGACTATATGGCCTATACCCTATTGTAACTGTATAATGCAGTGACTACGCTGATCAGTAAGCAATGTATTACCTCCATTACGAGCAGTGATCTCTACTTACGGTAACTATAAGCTACTATCTTGATATTTCCTAAAATTTCTAAAACTAAGCCCAGACACGCCTACATACCATATCCTAATTGTTATATATGCATATGCTGATCAGTTACTACTGCAACAAGCTACAATCGATGACCTCTAAGCAGCGACATCCTCGTTGACCCATAGTGACAGGAGGCACTAGTCAGCTTTTTGAATTCTCCATAGACCTATCCTACTTGCATATGGTGTAGCAAATTTGTAGTCATGTTAGATTTTGAGCATTGAACAAATGATCTTGCATCATCTGTATAATTAATCGGAACTGTAAAACGGATAGGGGGTGCTCTAATGTGTTCCCTCTCTATACAATCATGAGACAGACTCAAAAAGTCTAGGACAGAATTGATTTCTAGGGGTCCATAAAAATAAAGTTCCGAACCCCTTGACCACTAGCCTCCCAGTCTCAATGGCAAAATACCATACATGCTATGTACAGCATAAGTTCACTAGTGTTTAATTTTGTCATGTCAGTACTACTACTACTGCAGGGTTTCAGCATTAATTAGGGAAAATATATTCTCATCATTGTCTACAGCTCTGGGACTTTAAACTGTCGACAGAAACGCAATGAAAGTTGGATTTCACTTTACGGCACGCCTAAAACATTTGTCTCGTGTGGTTTTTCGTTCACGCTTAACCTCCAAAATAACCTTTACAATAGTTATTCAGGACAATAAACCGAGTAACTTTTTTTTTATAAAGTTTTTCTCTGCGGTGACATATTCAGTCTAGGGTCAAAGGTCATAGCTTTTAAATTTAGAGCATGAAAAAACTAATTATGTTACAGATAACAGATAACCAATACTTCTTTTTAAACCTAACCATCAAATTCAAAAAATTTGGAATTTGGAAAATAAAAAAATTCAACCAAACTATCCTCCAGCATACTACCCCATTCGCTAGCCTTCGAAGAAGTAGAGGTGCAGGGTGGTACATTATCATCATTTTTACTGCGTCCAAAGTATAACGATGAACGGTTACCTACAGAGACAAATAATATAAAAAGTTGTTCAGTTGATAATTTTGAGCAACTTTTGTATAGGTCAATTTGGGGGTTACGAGAGAATAATAAACGACTTGGAATTTTTTTATGGGCTGCCGTAAAGTAAAATCCAACCGTAATGGCTAAAACCTAACCCAAGCCTCCGCTTAGAGGTTTTTGATTTTAAATTTTTGCAGTAGCAACTGACCAGCATAGGTATGTTTGACGATTTGGATAGGGTATATTGACGTCCCTGAGCTGTTTTAGGGAAAGTCAAAATGATAGCTAATGCTCACTGGAAGTAGAGGGCACTGATTACAGAGGTCACTGCTCATAGAGCTCGTCCATTGTTTACATATCAGTGTAAACTACTTATATTTCTACTTGTGTAACCTTGTGTTGAATATGGCTTATGCCTATTGTCAAATAAGCGATTCTTTGTTCTAATATTTAACTTTGTTAGTAATTTTATTTTACCAAATTTCGATTTATTTTCTTACTTTTTTTTAAGAAATGTTTTAATTTTTCAATGACTAGAGAATAAATTAACCAAAATTTTAACTAATAATTTCTAATAATCTATTATACAATTTATAGTATATTTATGTATAAGATAACCAAAAATTGATTTTATGAAGAAATGTCGAGTGTGGAGTTGGAGAATTTTTTATCCAGATTTGGAGATGAATTTAGCAAACAGGTAGAGGTCAGGGTCAAAAGTTTCAATAACTTTGCCCAGTGTTCATCAGCTAATTTGAAGATTTCAATTTGTCAGATTCTGTTTTCCATGTTCGTTTTCTTTTCTTTCTTTTTTTTTAAAAAGTTTTGGCTAATTAGTAGACGCCTCTAACATTATTAGGGAATTATTTTCTACTTTAAATAAAGTACATCCTTGATCCCAAAAATCAAGAAAAGCATTTCATTCTTTGCCTTAGCAGAATTATAATAATCAAACTTAACTAACCCTCTAACTCTAATATAATAATTAAGAATAGCTTGCTCAATGTCCAAAACAACATTACTATTTATATAGTATATAAACCTTTTGCGAACAAAAAATTAAGTTATTTGAAGTTGTCGCTATTTCTATTACACATACCGTACATTTTGTCTTTGGATTCCCCTTTGAATTTATTCTTCGAAAGTATCTCCCAAATAAATTCCGATAATTTGTTTGTAGAAGCACAAAATATTAAATGTCGGCAGTCCATGTTTTCACAATAACAATACGGACAGTACGTAGTATTAGTAAGTCCCCTAATTTTTGCAACCTTATAAGTGATGAGAGAATTATGCCACATTTTTCATATAATACTTTTTTCATTTAAGTATAATTTTGACCCTTGTATTCTTTGCTATTTATCTGAGTTTATAAGGATTTTATTTTTATTTGAAATTTTTTCATTCCCGTATTTGTATAGATAAAAGAACACATACTCATTTGAACAATTAAGTAAAACTCTTTCCACTGTTAGAGGTTATATAATACCAAATGTCGTTTTTAAGCTCACATAACTTGATCTCACTTTTAAGAATATTGATTATTTCATATGATTTTTATATAATATATGATTTTTAAAACCATTGACAGTTTTGCGTCAAGGAATCAATCAAGGACAGTGGGATGTTAGTAAAAGTTATTCTGAACGGAGTCTGAACGGAGTCAACGAAAGAAATAGCTAAGACAGGTTCAAAACAAGTTTAATTGATCAAGTTGTCAATGAATGTTGTTAATGTTGTAGATTTGCAAAGTCTTCCGCCTTCTCCGATGTCGTGTAAAATGGCGAAATTATTGCCTCAGTGTTGACCATTTCAATTGCTACAAATTTTGTGTCCTCTTTTAATGTCAATTGTAGCGCCGTGTAACCCCCGCCGCTTCCACGTTTTCCGTACCCGGCTGCTGTTATTGTATACTTTACCAGGTCATCATTGTGCACGAAAGCAAGATAGTTTCGTGCTTGGTTCAAGTAGAAGGCTTCGTTTTCATAAATTCCTGTTTTCGTCATTAAACCAAGCTTCCAAAATAAAGGAAGCGATTTTTCCCATGTCTGAAATAAAGCGCAAATGTGTTTTAGAACCAAAAGTAGCATTCTTGCGATAATACAGTGCGATCGTTTCCATGTCTGATATGTGTACCCCTAGGCTCATTGTTGCGTAGTTTGTTTAATGTTGAACTATTTCGTTTGTTTCAATCGAGTAAAGAATTAGTAAACGTAAGTCATTGGAGGACGAGCTTGCTAAGGTTAAATAACATAAAATGAGATTAAGGTAAAATAAGGTTAAGGAAATATTTCTTTTTTAAAATGCTTTCCAAATAATCAAATTTCTGGAACTAAAAATGCAATGTTGCAAAAAAAATGCAAAACATTTTGAAGTAGCGTTAAACATAGAATTTTCGCCATGTGTAATTCTAAGACTTCGACTACTTTCAAGTAAGTGGTCATACTGCATCTCCCGACGCTAGAGCAAAATTTAAAAAATGCGCCAATTTTCAAATAGCAACTATATACCATCAGGGATATGGAACCAGTTTTCCTATTCAATTACATAGACCCTACCGCCAAAAACTGGTGTGATTAAAAAACGTTTCCATGTTAGATAATTTCAGAATATGCATTCTCACCGTCTCAGTAGTATTTGGCGTAGCTTCATGAAGGTAGAAATTTTCAAGTTTGTTATTAACTAAAATTTCCAGGCTTCTGGCATGTATAAGTGTTACTGTTGGGTTAGCTCCTTTGATATTGTAAATCAAAGCACAATACTTTGTCACTTGCGGTTCTTGCTTTTTTGTTGGTATTGGCACTTGGCAAATTTCGATTCGCAAAACTTTTGGTTCTAAATTAGAAAGGCTTGTAAATAGTCTTGTGTCTACTGTGTTTCGATAGAGATGGAGCAATGATGGCACTTTGTTGTTCACTCTATCGATTTTAAATTTATTTGCCACGACGCGATGCAACTCCGAAATTTGATGGAAAGATGTATTATCTAGTGTTTCCTCTCCTGGAGATAATTCAATCCACAGCTAGTAATACAAATAAATAAAATGTTCGTTATGTTAGTTATTTTTTTTTTACATATAATATACTTAACGTAAAAAATATACAACTGATAATTCCTAGATTTAGTTTGATAGGCAAACTTGCTTTAACCAATTTGGCTATAGTTTTAACATGAAAATACTTTAAATTATGTTCTGAAATTCATTCTTTGTGCAGCAAGGCAGTTTTAGCATTTAATTTTTATAAATTTCGAAGTTCAAGTACCGCTTCTTTGTAATAGAACATATCCGCCTCCGACCTGGATTCCCATTCCCCGCTAATAGTTACTTTGTTTCGTACAATCGGTTCATGTTCAGAGTTGTACAAAATAGCTGCGTGAATAAAAACGTCATCCCACTTGTACATCACTATGTGCGTTGTAGAATTTTTGTACAAATTTCCCAAGTTTGATTTTACAGTTCCATAGCCCACTTTCTCGAGCGTGATGCCCTGTGCATTAATATTAAAATTGATGAGTACCAAGTGTTTCTTCACAAAAGTTTCCACGGCCTCAAAACTAATTTTAGCTTGCGGAGGGTTCCAATCCTAAAACCAAATACTCCATTAATTTATGTTGTTCTATAATTGTATTCGCAACCAATTGATTATTCAGCGGATTATTTTAAAAACAACACAAGTTTTAAATTATGTTTATGTTCATTTTGTTGTTTGCTTGTTTTGTTGAGCGTTGCTAAGATGATGTGTATGGTGTAAACTTGTTTATACGATTATAATTATTTCAATTATATCTTGTACATTAGTAGTATCAATGTTACCACAAACGCCAGCGGCAACTCCAGTATATTTACTTCTTCTTCGGCATAAACCTCCACCTGCTTTTGATTGTAGAAAGATTTTAAAAATTTTACTGCAACCTTGCTTTTAGCCGTTGAAATAATTCCAACTATGTAGTATGCAATACTACCAACTATATACTTGCAGGTACAGAGGTTCACAGGATTGCTAGTTTCTTCCTTTGCAATGGCAACTATCTCG
>JAQFYP010000555.1:0-21838 GCA_034694865.1 Bilobella braunerae | reverse complement strand
TGAAGGTAGAACTTCGCCGAGAAACTACATCCGGTTAGTTCGTAGTAGTGTGGCATGGAATGGGAATTCTTTGCAGAGTCCAAATCAGCGGCTCCCAGTTTGTTCCGAAGTCTACGCAGGAAGTTCCCTTTGTTGAGAGTGGCTAGTTCGTAGGAATTTTGATGCCACAGCCACTCCAGGTCCACCTTTATGAGAAAGTCCTTCATTTGCCTACACCAGTTATGCTGATCGTCTGTGTCTTCACGAAAAATCGTATATAACCAAGCCACTGCCCAGGTTTACACTTTTTAACTGGGTAAATAAAAATTAAAAACGCACTGTATGCATAGTAAAACATGATGTAAGAATAAATGTCGCCCGTTTCAATTTAGGAAAACACTTTTTCTGAAGACGCACTACCCCAAGCCTAAGCATTAGCCAATTAGATGCGCAAGTTGTGGGTGTGGGTGTGCCACTCCTATTATCAAATTTCATTTTATACTATTTTAGTTTTAGATTTAAATACAAACAATGTACAATACAATATAAGTACATAGTTATCTAAAAGTCTCACAGCAATTTCTAGTAATCAAACATGTAACCTAAGAACCTCAATCCTTGTTGACTAGGGCATTTGCCAATTGTCAAATAAATAAAATCATCATCAATTGCCTTAATATGCTAGTTTAACAAAAAAAAAATACAATAATAAGTGCTCTATAATTTAGCTTAGTTGTGGCTGAATTTCGAACAATTTTATTCAATCAAAACTAATACATAGGTTGCAAAAAAGGTGGGCACAGTCTAAGTACTTGTCTATTGTTAAACGTCGAGAAAAATATGGACTTCAATAGTTTATGTATAACCTCACTACTCATGTTAATTATTTGGGCAAAAATAGTACTAGCTTAATCATTTGACACAGTAAATGAATTTTTTGCATTATCTGCATCCGTAAAAGTTACTAAACCTTAATTGTCATCGGGTCCCGCTAAAGTTGTGAGATACTACTTACCGCCCTATCGCCTCCTATTTACCGCCCCAACGCCTCCTATTTACCGCCCGAAATACCGCCCCGCCGAAATAACACAAAATCTCGACGAATTAGCTCACTTTAAGTAATTTTGAGAAAATTTTGTACTGTTGAAAATTTTTCACCTATCGCATCAAAGAACTTATTTCACTGCCCCAATGAAATAACACAAAATCTCGACGAATTAGATCATTTCAAGTATTTTTGAGAATGGTTTTTCTACTTTTAAAATTTTTCACTCAGTCGTCTGCTCAATAGCGACAGTGTTTGAATTCCTCTAGAGTTACCAACATACCTTTCCAAACTTTCTAGTAAAAACTTACGGAATGCATCATTTTAATTTAATGGCGTTGCTCTACTCTAGTTTTGTGTTGCAGTTTGAGTGTGCCAGGCAAGACAACTAAATTATGACAAGCATCGACACAAAAAAATTTTAAACGTGCAAAGCTTAGAATAAATTTCTTGATTTGTAGCAAACAATTTTTTAATAATGCCAGAGCCGTTTAACGGAATCAATGGTACAATTAGAGTACCACAACACGGCAACAAAATCATCACTTTTGTTATTCCAGTGAATACTACTGTATCATGGTTTACGAGAACACTAAAAATGAAAATGAAATCACTATTCTTTGTACAAATAATTGCCGTGAAGATCAATGCATAAGTTTAAATATGGGTACATTGCTTTAATTTTCATTAAAAACTACTAACAATGGCGTACCGAAAAATTACGTGTCGATAATTTTGCGCAACATCTCTATTTTAGACGATGGATATTACAGGTAATGCTAAATTAAATTGTTGAATTTGGATAACCAAATTATTTCCTTATGCCAATAATGAACAAAATGACGCAAGTGGATGTGTTGCGAATGAAGGAGAATCTCATGAGGCAGCGGTTGGATATTACTTGCAGAGTTACAGTGAGTGGTGAATGCAAGAAAATGTTTTATTGCTAATTTTGTCACTTTGTTTAGAACAATTGAAGACTGATTATTCAAAAACCACAAGTACGGTATTTGACGGAGGCATGATAAATTTCCTTTGTGAGGTGGAACTGTATTACAATTTCCTAATATTGTACATTTTAATTTTACTCTACACATGGACAAAAGTTCCTGTTTAATTATATTACCTGTTGAGAAAACTTTTAAGTGAAAATCTTTATAAAATATTAATTTTTTTTATTTTTTCTCCAAAATAAGAGTTATAATTAATTCGAGGATAATTGGTTTTAGGTTAGCTAGGCGGTAAATTCAATTTTTTGGGGCCGTTATTTTTAAATTTTAAAAGTAAAATACTATTCTAAAAAATGCTTGAAATGATCTAATTTGTCGAGATTTTGTGTTATTTCAGTGGGGCGGTAGAATGAGTATTTTTGAACCGGTAGGTGACAAATTTTCAAATTACAAAATTTTCTCAAAATCACTTAAAATGAGCTAATTTGTCGAGATTTTGTATTATATCGGCGTGGCGTTATTTGTGGCGGTAAAAAGGAGGCGGTGGGGCGGTAAACAGGAGGCGATGGGGCGGTAAATAGTATCTCATTCTAAAGTTGCCTGAAATGATTTATTTTGATGTTTTGTTAAATAATAACCATTCCGCATTTTTCGCATTATCTGAATACAGTTACTTCACCCATCACGCAACATTTATTTTTTATAATAGTTACTTCACCCACCATTCCGTAGATTCCGCAGATTCCACATTTTCCGCAAATTAGGCAGACCCTTGTAATCTCATCCCATGATCCTGGTCTTACAAGTCGGTCAATCGGCAAATTTTTAAAAATATTGTCTTGAGTTACAATTTTGATTCTGTTATGGATAGTTGATCACAAATATTGCATCAATTTAGTTCTTTTTAGTCCGAAACTAAGATTGGCCATTATAATTTAGAATTAAAGAAATGAATGTCTTTTGAGTTGATTCAATACAAATGCTTCCCTATCTCTTTTATTAGGGGTAAAATAAGACATTCAATTTTAGAATTGCTTTCATAATAGAGGTTAAATGATAATAAAATGCTACGTAATAAAAACTTTTACAATCGAGTCATGCAATTAAAACTTACTTAAATTAGGCGTTCATATACTGCCCATTTTGCGTATAAATTCCTCCATACACTAAAGTAATCTCTGGTCATATTTGGATAACATTCTACCAATTTTTGAAACGCAATTTTGAAACCCTTTACTTTCGTTGTAGCTGTGCATGTCCACAAACCTCCAACTCTTGTAATTAAATTAATATTATATTTGTAACTAGTAAAACCTCGGAAAACTACATTTTCCGGACCCAATGAAAAAATCCCGTGAGACGAGGATTTTAGTCATAACTTAATATTCAATTTATGAAAGCTAGTATTTAAGTGTAATTGCGGTATTGAAGTGCAACTGGTTGCTTGATGCCAATGCAACTGTAATTTTGAACTGCAATTGATCAACACGGACGGACGGACAGACGCACAGGAAAAATAAGACAATTACTATGGTGAATAAAATTCTTTTATTCAAAATTTGTTATAAAGAATCCACATTTACTTCATAATCATCGTTTTTTTCACTAATTCACTTAAAAAGCTATGCTAAAAATTCAGCCAGCCTGAGACAAAATTACGCTAAAATAGGCTATATGACGAATCAAATATAGATCCCTTGTATTAATAACAAAATTAATGCTCCGTTATCTATGCAAGTAAAAAAAATTTCTGTACATATTTCACTATCTCTATTTTTAAAATGAAATACTAATAACTGGGACTCCACATGAGTACAGTGTTTTAGCATAAAATAATATACCCAGCTCGGTAGCTTTCATGTCCAACATTATGAAGACATGCGTAATGTCATCGAAGACTCTAAACTGATGTTGAAAATTTCTTTTATGGACGTTGCACAGGCTTCAAGTTCTGATTCAAATACATATTTCATTTATCAATACATTTTTTCTCGTGATTGTCATCTCATCATGTTTGTGGCAAGTTTGTGTGAAATCGTATTGAACAATTTACACTATGCGCCTGCTTTTGGCTATAGAAAGATAAATTTAATGGGTAATAAAGTCTGTTTCTACAATACATTGTATTCATTTCTAAATTTTAATCCTCCTTGAAAGTTCACAAATAATTTCATTTGTGATTTTTCACATATGGTAATAAATAAGAGGTAGACGTGGTGAAAGGGTGACTAGAGTGAAAATGTTACTATGCATTATGGCGCATTACTATTACACAAACACTATTATCTTCTGTTGTTTTCTAAATTTCCAATTTTTCCAAATTTTTTATTATTTCTTATAGTAATACGTTTACCAGAAGCTATCCGTCAATATATACTATACTATATATATATGCTATACTTTTGACTCAGATTACCATACAGACCTGAAAATAAAAAATGAGCTGCATCTCCAGTTTTAATCTGAATTGTAGAATTTAGGCCAATATTAAATTAGTTTTGGTTGACTTAGTCGTTCAAAAAATTGAATTCAGAGCAAAAGCTTTCGCGAGAATTCAAGAATTTATTCAATGGTTTATTATCACCTAAATTAGAAAAACTTTTTTGTTTTCAAATTTCTTGCCATAAGAAAACTAGCTAATAGCGTAATAAAATATTAACACGACACAGACATCGTGCTTATTAGAGGAAGAAATTCTCATACTTATAAACTTAATTCTATTCTACTCTATTTTGGAATCCATGCACTACAGTATTACTTACTACTCGCAACCTATTCACCAAACAAATTGACATTGAAATTTTGACAGTTGTGATTCATGCAGAAGACAGTTTGAGATGGGGTTTGTCCTATTATTTTCTCGTTCAGTTCTTTCGCAAATTTGTTACTCCTACAGCTGTTGTTTCTGGTAAATATAACTGCAAATTGTAATTTAATTATACCAAGCTATATTTTCCGTAACTTTGAAAATTATACAGCATATATTTTTATGTATTTTATTTACGTATTAGTTGACAAATGTACAAAACTAAGTATCTACTAAGTTTCATTTGATCCAATGTTGCTCATTACATAAGCATTTACGTTTTCACATTTGAAAAAGCAAATGCATAACATTAAAGTTAATGCAAGTAAGTAGAACGTAAGTAGATTGAAATCAGATTTTTTTTAAACTACTATACGAGTCTTTTGGCAAAAGTGCACAAAAATCGATGATAGAATTGTCCGCTAGTAAGTTGATGAAGAGTAAATCAATTTTTAGGATTATTTTTTTTTTCTAAAATTAGCTTTTTTATTACTTGCTGAAGAGCTGTATTGTCAACAAGAACTTTCTACAATGAAACTCAATAAATAGGGTACCGCCTGTAAAGCGTTATTTCTAAAATCACTGTGTAGTAACTAAAACAAAAAAAGGACAAATTATTGTCATGAAAGTACGTGTTACCAATAATTTATTCGAGCCGCTACTCCTTCTACACGGCAAAGTTTACCATTCTATTATTTTGACAAACACACGTCAATTGAAATTGTTCCAAAATTTAAATAATATTTTGGTGATAATGCTGAGTTTTTGTATTTAAATACAATGTCGGTGATAGTTCTTTTGAAAGTTTTTGTATTTAAGCTTTACCGCTTTGTCGAGTATTTCCGCTAAGTGAGAATAAGTGTCACGGAATGCTGTCGGAACGTGTGTTCGCTACATTTAGCCGGTAGCTTACGGCACGATGCTAATTACGGCCTTGCAACAGCCCTCGACTGTCATGCAATCCCTCCTTCCACTGATGTATCTTTGCGCTCTAAACTGGTGTGCAATAATACGGTTTGTTTCGCAACAGTATCGACACGAAGTTGAACAATTTATCAACCAGTTCTACAAACTCAATACTTACTTAGTTAATTTAACAAACTTAAACTTTTCAAATTGGCCTTTTATTATAACTTTTTTGTCTTTAGAGCTTGCTTTTACAAAAATTGCCTATATGTCTAGCAACTTAGGAAACTGTTTTCATACTTTTTGGAGTTGCTGTGATACAGTGAAGTTGTACTTACTGAAACCATAATATGTTTATATGTTTATTTGTTCATAATATGTATGTACAAATTTTTGCAGTGAAGACCTTAAATATTTAGGACAGTAGAATGCCGATGCAAAATACTTTTTTACGTATTCTCAACGTGATGGACTTGAAAACGATTGTGTGCACTGTCTGCCCCTGGGTTCATTGGTCCAACAACTACTACGACGTGAATGCCTACATCTACTTCTTTGGAATGAACATTGGCAGACACTCCTATAGTACTTGGACATTTATTTGGATATTATGGAATTGGTTTGTCTACTTCTACTTTGTCTTCCTCAACTTTATCTACTTGATAAGTACCTACTTGTGGCATAAGCATTTACAGTAAGTTATGATAAAATTGTATATTTCCACTACTACTAGACAACCCCTATAATGTTTCAGCTGAGTTCACAATAGAAGATTTATTTTTTTCATTATTATGTAAATTCCAGTCTAACATATGATTAGTACGGAACAGTTGTGTTACTATTTGTTAAATTAAACTATTTGTTGTCAAGCAATTTCTGACTGTATGGCAAAAAGAAAATGAAAAACGACAGATTGATGAAAAGACGTATTTATGCAAAATTCTTCGAAATCTAACTGCATTTTACAAATTACAAAAGGCATTTTCATATTAACAGTATTAACACTATTAACGCTTTTAACAAATTATTAATTTTTTCTATTACACTCCGAATTTAGGAGAATGTACAAGAGCGAGAAATTAAACTTTGAAGAAGTTTTACATCTCTTCCGTTGTATCAAATACGTTTCAGTACTACACAAAAACGCACTTTCCCAATTTTTCATGCCTGCAGCCTTGTCACTTTCGCAGTTCACAATCGTCACCGCACCTGCTCTTACCATAATATTTTTTGGGCAACTTGGGTTTTTGTTGCTCTATGTTGCGCTGCTAGTCATCCTGTGCCATGTTTTTATTATTGGGACAATCACAAAAACTTCAAGCATTCTCACGGAAGCGTCAATAGAAGTACTTAAAAAGCTCCTGGATGATTACAAAGTTCTCAATACTTCTAGAACAAAAATTTTGAAGCCAATTGTGGAACTCAGAACAAATGTCGGAGGTTTTTACTTTATTGACCCAGGCACTCTGTTGGTTACATTTGATGTAATATTTAATAACTTAATCAACGTCCTTTCAGCCTATCGGTAAAAAATGTTGACTTTCAAATTAAAAATCTGAAACAAATAACTAATCACTTTGTAGTTGAAATAGGCAACTTGAAAGCAAAAATTTTATTGTCTAAATGCAAAAAACTGTTTCAAATGTGTTAAGTTACAAACACCGGTAGTCTACTCAACTACCATGTTATTATTATGTCAATATAAGTATATACACCTAATTTTACAACACCATTTGTATGTAATTATTTGCAATTAGTACACAAATAAAGTAATGAAGTTTCACTACAATTATCGGGCTTACACGAAAAAAGGCAGATAATTTTTGTCTACTAAAAATTAATCAGGTTGCCTAACCAATTTTGAAATTTCACGAGCGTACAAGCGGTTGTAATCTCTGTCTGCGCATGCTTCACATTTATTTTAGAATATTCCAAAAAAAATCGCTCTGTAACACTGTATTATTTTGCAAGTAGCATTAGCCTTTGTTTTTTATAGTGTATTTGCTTCAAAATGCACCAATGTTCTCCAGCACAGTGTACTCGTAATACGAAGCTGCTTCTGGAGGCAAAAATGGAAGGAGCTTCTTGATGTCATTTTCGAAGCTTGAAGTCGTCTAGAGTCAGTATACGCTCGTTGAATGTGGTTGACATTGAAGGGCCCAATCACATTTCCGATCTTGTGTTGGAACCGGTGAGCAACCCAAACACCCTATGTAGAACAGATGGAATTTTACAAAAATTATTAAGGCCTAAGATTATCAAGCTCATTTACTCCAGCAAAGTGAGATTCCCTTGATGATATTTGGCTGAGTGAACTTGATTCATATAAGAGCCATCGACACTCCGTGACTTTCAAAGTCACCTACCTGCGGTACATTTGACTAATTGTCATGAAGTCCAGGAAACAACGCTGTCCCATTTTCACATAATTGAAGGGATTGTCACACCTTGCTCCAGTAATCAGCGGTTCAATATCGATTGGCAGCAAAATGCTGGATTTTCGCATTTTCGTCTCCAGCAATCCGAAATCTTGGTCACACGAGTTGAAGGAGTGGCCGGTTACGAAGAGCTTATGGATAATTTGGCTAAATACACGATTTTTCACTAGTAGGGACAACATTCCCAACAATACGAAATTGTTATTCTGTCCACAACATCGGTCGGTCCACAACACAAGCTCCCGAACCGACCCTTGTGCCAGAGGCTGAAACCTTGCCAAGTATTTCCAGAGACAGCTCGTAATTTCATTCGAACCCCTAGCGGCTACTGTCTCGTCCCAAATATGCATATCAGCTGAATCGTCGCTAGCGTTGTGAAGACCGAAGTTGTAGTTCAAAAGCTTCATCAGGTAGAACGCGGAGCTGTTTTTTAAGTTGCGTAAAGATTACTTGCTGCAAGTCGCCAGTGAGTACCCACAGTTCGGACCCGCTTTAAACCTTTGACCATCATATTTGTAGGCTTGGTATGAGGCTTCGGCTTTAGTAACAATAAAAATAAGCATCAACTTAATAAATGATTTACAGAAAAAGTATTAACCTGTTAATACTTTAGCCAACCAGTGATTAGTAATCACAAGTAAACTTCTAAATGGTAACAACATTACTAGCGAATGTTGTTGCAGAAGGTACTGGGGGAGTTACTGGCTCAAGAATTCGCAACTTGTCACACTGGTCACAAGTGTCTTGCTTGGGGGATCTAAAGGACAATTTAAATGTCTTGAATACGTCGCGGTAGTATGACTCCTTTACTTCATATTGTTGTCCATTATTTGCACGGCAGAACTCTATGTACTTGTTGTACATGATTCCGAGGTTTAGGGTGGGCTCTAGGTAGTGTCGCAAAGGATTTCCAGCCATCCTGGCGTAGTGGCTCTCTCGGGTCAGGAAAGAGCGAATATGTGCGATTACTGCTTGTTTTTTAGCAAGGGAAACGATGTGCTTGTTCGGCTGCTTCCCTCTTTCATAATTTAGAACTTGATTTCCTGAGGGCATTTTTGTAACCACCGTCCTCAAAATCTTTTCTTTGATTTGCAGTACATGCATGAATCCCTTCTGACACATTTGTTTTCTCATTCCATGAACAGTGACACCGTACTTCTGAACGGTAGCTACTCGGTTCTGTGGGCCAAGCATGGTTCTCGACTTCGAAAAACAATTTATGCAGAACTTCGATGAGTTCGACTTCGATGCATTTATGAAGAAAGGCGTACAATTTATCCGTAGTATCCATGTCAGTCGAAAAAGCGGAGAAGATCTCCCATTTAATAGCCAAAGGCAGCATACAACCATCCTTGAAACAGATCCGACAAATCTTTGTCTAAAATAGGATTAAATACAAAATTAATTAGGATAGAAACATTAAACATTTAAAAGTCCTTAGATACCTGTTGTGGTGGCTGGACACCTGGCCGAAATGGCCCTTTGCGACATCGTTAAGGATTTCCAGTATTCTTGTTTTGCTTTGCTGCCTCGTCTTTTGTTCCAAACATGTTCGATTCTCTATTTCTTTTTGAATTTAGGCGAAGTATATCTGTTTCAGATATAACTTTCGACGGAGCTGACATGTTTACGTTATTATTTAGTTGAAATTAAATCTTCATCAAATCCAGAGCTATATAAATGTACTTTATTTAAATCATCTAATGTTAATACGTGAATGTAAAAAGAATGGAAAGTCAAAAGATTTGATTTTCCTGCGTTAAAATTTTTTCTTAAAACTGCTCCCAAGATGGCGCGCGGTTTGCTGCATGTTTTTGTCGCGCGAATAAACAAAAAATATCCGTCCATTTTCGTCTCAACCCTACAATTATACTTTGACAAAAGGCAGAACCTTCGATTATTTTACTTTCGAAATTTTTTTTTTCTGTTTTAATTAATTTGCAGTTTGACTGTTAAATGCTAATTTACATTTAATATAATAGAGACACAAAATTAAAAGTGACCTTTTATTAAATAGTATTATTATTTACTTTTAGAAGATCATAGTGTCACTGGCACTAAAATTGCTTTTTCTTTGACTTAACGAGTTAATAACGTTCAAATTTCATTTTAAATACTTAAAACAAACTCGAAATCTAGTCAAATGAACACCGTTGCAAATTCAGGTAACAAAGTAAATACCTTAAGGAACAACTTAATTGTTAGGCCCTTTCGGTACCTAATTTTACATTGTTGTTAATACCAGTATTCATATTGACCTTTTCAATTTTTCCATATTTACGGCGTCTAGGAAGATGCTCCTAAAAGTGCATATCCTTGAGCTATAAACTCATATAACAACATCCATGATATTTGGTTTGAGCAGTTTTGTAAAAAAATAAAAATTCTAAAAATTCTATGTCATAAACCCTCTGACATGTTGAAATGTCATGCCACATCATAGACAATTCCGTTTAAAATGACGTTATGTAGAATAACAGTCGATGGATCGATGCATTTGCATAAAATGAAAACCAAACAACCACTCCGACATTTTTGGATGTGTTTTACTCTGCGTAATTTTTGAACGATACAAATACGTTACACTTAAGGAAACAAACCCGATTATGCCAAATTTGTTATCAATTGATTCAGAATGGGTTAAGCAACTGGAATTGACTTCTTCGGTTTAGTTTGGTTTGGGTTAGGTTATTTGAGGTTGAGAAGATTGAGCGAGGTGCGAGTTTGTATGGGCCTGGTTGTGAACTTTCTGTGACTTGTAGTAAACCTGCATACCAAATAGGTTCACCTATTTCTTAAATTAACCCTGGCTTACCATTGTATGCTTGGATCTGCAAATATCATATAAATTAAACTAGGGCAAATAAGTGTGATTTGTTATTACAGTGTTTTTTTTTTGGTATTGGATATTGCTATATGGCTAATAGAACTAATATGAACGCTCGTGTTGATGTAAATTATTGGCTTCCTGCTCTGTGGAAAGAAAACAGTTTTACTACTTTTAATGAACTTTTCTTCACCTCTTGTGAAGCTTAGGGATGAATGAATACAAAATGTATGAAAACTAAGATACAAATTATTCCACAAGATAATAATTGGGCAAACAGTTAGCCATGTAATAGATATATATCAGCAATTTTTGTGGTTCATGAACACAATACTCCTTCCTGTTGCAAAACGTACCTCGTCTTAACAGCGTAGGTTGTATTTCGTTTGCAACATTTTAAATTCATTCATTCAATTTCATATAAAATTGTGTTTGTCTTTGCACAAACTATTTTATTCATATTTTGATAAGCTTACTTAAAAAAATTGTTTTCTGACAACATGCGTTTAAATTTTAAAAGTTCGTTTAAACGATAGTTTAGTACATTGCCTTAAACTGATTGTATATCTCGCTGAAACCTTTCCTCTTGCACCACTTCTTTGGTTTAGTGTTTTCTTTTAAAAACGAACTTGGTTTGATAAAATCAAATAAGATAGACTGACAAACAACTTGAATTTTAGCCTTATTTGTTAATCAATCAATCAACACTTAACATTTTACTAAATGTAATCAAACTATCACAATACGGCGTTTTTTTTATTATGGTGGACTTTGGAGTTGATTTATAACAACCCTAAAAACCATTCTGTAATAATAGAATATCTACAGAAAGGATTATTTATGTTATTCAGCTCATCCATTATCTGTTGAATCAATACTGGCTTAAGCATCGATGGAAAGTATAATGTGTAAAAAAAAGGAAGGAAAATTTGCTTTCGTGCACGTAGTATGTATTCATACTCATGTAGTCTTGAGCATTCCTATAGTATGCAATTATGTTTTTCTTGTATCCGCAATTAGAAAAATTGGTTTCCTTCATGTTATTCAAGTATAAAACTTGTCAGCATAAAAGAATGTGGGCATTTTCCGTATAAGAAAAAGACCAGTCGAGTTACATAATGTTGCAGCAAATTTTTATCATTACAGTTGTAACCTGTTTTCCTGCCTATTGTGGCCAACTGACAATGCTAAACCAACATACCCTTCAAGGGTTCAACCATTGCCACAACTTTGTATTTGATGAAAATAGTGGCAAAGGTGGAATTAATCTTGGGATACCTGTAATTAGACAAGGTCCTTTGCTTGATCGCAGTCGTGGCGGACGCAGTCGGGGTCCACGCCAAACAACTCTTATAGATGAAATTTTGAGATCTATGGATTTTCGGACTTTTCATTTTTTTTTTCAAATTGTTTTCGGGAGTTTCTGGAAACAAACCTGTCAAATGATACTAATAGTCCACCCAAAGTCAGCGTCAGACATAAACTCGAAAATGCGAGTGCGAGAAAATGCTTTTTACTACCCTCACAAGCTGTCAAGCAGTAAATCCCTATGGACTATGCTACAAGGGCTCAATCTACTTTCTTTCGGTAGCCAGTACTACTAGCACTAAAAAACTGCTTCAAGGCGATTACAGAAGTCAAGGAGAACGATTTCCCTTTCCGTTGCTATTCTTTGCCTCCGTTGATGCCACTAGTGTTCAAAACCTTGCAATCTATGAACTAGAACCCTGCAGCACGACTATGACGTTTGAATTCAAATATGCTAACACAGCCGATTTAAGGACAAATTTTGACAAACTTACTGCCGCCTTATTTGCCAAACGTTGTGGTAACGTTTGGAAACTGGAGAGTCACAAAGAAAGTGAGCTAGAAACAAAGCCATTCAAAAGAGCGTCACACAAATCAATCCTAACTGTTGAAAAGATTGTGGATATTATTGATTACAAACTAAATAACCAAAGCAGAGAACGCTGTCCTGGTATGACGTTCACCTATGATAAACCAAACAAACAACTTGTTTCAACTTTGATAGCACACGCTCGGGCGCGCTTGACTACGAACCTTGGCCCACCTACACATTCTTTTGATATGTATCGATTTATTTACACTAATGCTACCTACAACTTTATAACTTGCGATGGCGTGGAACAATTTATTTCATTTCGAGCCTACACTAGTCCATTTGACCCAGCTACTTGGCTACTACTTTTTGTGACAACAGCCGGAGTCGTACTATTTGTGCGTTTCGGGTATGAAAATGCAATTTTCTTTGTAATGAGCATACTACTGCAGCAGGGAGATGGGCTCAAGGCTTCTATAAAATACAAGTACACTTACCAAATGGTAATAGTCGTCTTTGCCCTGTCACAAATGATTCTTACCAATGAATACTGTGGAACGCTAACCTCTGACTTGTCACTACCAATGCCAAATAGCAAGCTCAAAACGGTTGATCAAGCAATACAAAAGAATTTTACTATACTAGTACACGTTGAACCAATACGAAAAACAAGTGTGCTAGTGGAAATGGCAAAGGCTTTAAGAACCACCAAGGAAACCTGGCCGCTGTTTAAGTATAATGCATTATCCGGTTGGTCAAATACTATGCGTAATTTAGATACAGAATACTATAATTCTGGTCCCGGCTATTACCAAGACCAACCCATCAAACCCTTGCACTGGTACTTGCAGAAACTTGGAAATGCGACAAATTTGACTGCCGTTGCTACAGGAACGTCCATAGACGTTTTGTTGCGTTGCAATAAAACATTTCTTATAAGCGAACAAGAGCATCTTGAAGAAATGTTTGTACAACTCTTGAAAACAACGGAGGGTAAAGTCGATTTGTATTTTGGCAAGGACAAGTTTCTACCACAAAATATTGTCTGGGAAATTGTACGACCCTTTGACCGTCTATTTATTTTGTATAAAAGGATGAAGCATATTATTGAAGCTGGTCTACTGAGTGAAGTGTACCAGCGAAAGTCAAAGAAACTAGAAGTTAGAGCGTGGGTAGCAAATAGATTTACAATTAAAGGAGACCAGCCACTAAACTTGACTCATAACCTTGTTTCATCATGTTTTATTCTCTATGGTTTAACAGCGTTATTTTCGATATTTGAATTTTTAGTTGAAGCTGTGTTTCTCAAAACAAAGTAATGTATAGCCTGGTGAAGATCAATTTAGAGAAATGTCAATCAAAGTTACTCATTAACGTCCTTTCAATCCTTACAAGTAAAGCTTACCTCTTTATTTTATCTATATGACTTTCTGTTACTATGAAATTACTGTTTTAATTGCACGCAAGTAATAATCTACTATTCACATCACTCGGATCCTTTCAAACTGAGGAAGTTTGCATTTTACAATTGCAAAAACTATGAATGTTAGTATTAGAAATATGCAAAAGAGATATAACTAACCAGCAAGGCTAGTCATATGGGTTGAAAAAGAACGTAAGTGTTATGTAACTTGGAACGCCGTAACGGGTTAAAATCTCATATATTGCGTTCCAGTAGTCACAACCTCTACAAATACACATTTATGCTTGACTCACGCTCCCCTTTATACTAAATTAATAATTTTTATAATTACTACAGCGTTGAAACTGTATTACGTGAGTCGTAACAGTCGTGACATCAAACTCCACAATTTGTATAAGCTTATTAACGGTACTTTTCTGAAACAAATTCAACAACTGAAAAAAAATTAATCAGTATACGGTGATACATTAAGCAGAAAACCTTGGAAATTTCTTCCAAGGCTCAAAGCAATGTCAAAAGTGCCCCTGTTGTTTTGAGTGACCAATTTATTCCTTCTGAACAGATTCTCAAAGCGGCATGACGTAGAAAAAAAAGAAATGGGGAAGTTTTATTTTTGAGTTAGCTGGAAGTTGTTTGTAGAAAGATCATAGTTTTGTTCTTATACTTTTGGCAGACTTTATGTAAAAGTAAACTGGAAAAGTACAAACGCACTATTAAAATAATGTTTGCAGAAATTTTTGACTTAAATTATGTTGTTGGGGCAAAAGTAAGATATTTCAACTACAAAACTACCGTAGGGATGCATATTAAACCCGGAAAGTTTACAGCGTCTACCCAAGCCCCATTACTTTCCAGGTGTTATAAAAAACGCAACAATGTTTTACTACATTTTTGGTAAAGTTTATGAAATTTTAACTTCAATTCCAGCTACCAAGCATTACAAGCACTGTGGTCAACGAAACAACCATCGATAGTACATAACTTTCACACTTTACTACTTTAAGTATTTCACGTATATACTAAGCAGTCTAGTATTCCAAACTTTCTGACAAAAATTCTGACACTTATTAATAATTTCAATTAATCCATTTATATTTTAAACTAAGGATAAGCTAAGTATTATTGAACGAGCGTGTACATGTTGATGGGTGAGCCTAAATCAAATAAGCTTGAATTATTACTACTATTCTGGTAGATGCAAGCTTAGGAAAGAAACTGAGTTCTTGAAACACTAGAAAAAAAAAGTAAAGGAGGGTTATTTGACGTTTTTGCAGAACGGATGGTCAACATGTAAAGGAGAGGGTAAGAAAATGGTGGGGAAGGAACTCACTAACATAGATGTTGTCATCATTTAGGCACAACAGAGTATCCGCAAAATTCCGCTGATTTAGGTACCTGGTACACAAAAAAACACCAACCTGAAATCAGTTACGGCGGTAAATTTCACCTGACAACCACAGGTGACTCTATGCAAATGAGGGTCGTCTTCTGATTTTTATAATAAACTAAAAACCTATAAACCTTACTGGTAGTTTTTATGTCCTTTGTCTGTGCATGCGAAGTTCACAAATACACTGGCATGCACAAGGTCAGAGGCAAGGTAATTCCTTAAAGACAAAACCAACAGGGAAGATTTTTTTGTGGCTGATCGGAGCCTTTGAACCCCCATTCTCATGCTGGCTAGTGGAAAGAAACGGAAGCTTTTAACCAATAGGTCAAGCCCACCGTCAAATTGAAACACTAGGTGCCATTCCCTTGCCTGGAAATTAGTGTTAGTTTAGTAAAAAATTTTAAGTAACTTAGTACCTTTAAGTAATTTGAAGCTTAGTAAGAATTGTAAAAACAGTAAAGCAATCACGCAACTTATTGTTTTTACACGACAAACTCTAAATTATGAAGAAAAAAAAAATGAAAACGAGCAAGCAGTTTTAATTTTTTTTATGCACACCGTATTTATAAATAATACAATTCTTTTGCAGGATTTGTGAACGACAACCAATAAACCTGTGAAACCATATTGCAAAATCGTAAAAATAGTTTTTAGACATTTTACATTTACTCCTTAGCAACAGCGGTGAATTAGCTCGAAATACTAAAAATGTTATGTAAAATGTATTTTCATGCACTTACATCCTTTCCGTTTTCAGATATAAAATTCTAGAATTAACTCATGCTTATCGTTTTGAAAAGGAAACTTACTCTGGATAGGTGATTTCAACTTCCCGGCAATGCACCACCACTTGGCCATTGACAAATACTCCAAACTGAAAATGATGACGGAAAAAAACTGTAATTGACAATCAAGATCACAATTTTAATAAATTTTGGACAATAAATCTTACCCTGCTCCACTCGTAAGCAGAGGTTCGAGCTGTTAGTGCCAAGAAGAAAAATGCAAGTTGAATCAAAATTACCATTTTCACGGTTACAAATTCTCCGAAAAATAGGAAAGTAAAATGCAGAAAACACTGTACTAATGTAAATTACAAGTTCACATGGTGCTAATTTATAGTATTAATTTCCTGCGTCAGGGGTGCTCTGCTTCTTCTGTATTTCGTATTCTGATGTACGAAAACAGTCTAAAAATATTTGATATTTTTATTTAAATTGAGCGTGTCCCGGATTCGTTGCAGTTAAAAGCTACGTAGGGATTTAGTAAAACTAAAAACAACAATTTCAAAGTTCATCTCAAATTTAGCTCTCCAAAAATATTGTTTGCGGTAATCCTGTTGAAATTTAAGTAAAAATGCCTAACATTGCTTTAATTGCTCCAATTCAATCATGATAACATTATTTACTTAACTTTAATTATTTAATAATGTTTTTAGTGGTGGTAAATAAATTATTTGCGGGAGAGGCCACAATAGTGATTTGAAGCAAATGAGCAACAATTTTTAAACGAGTAAGTTACACTACTCTTTAGGAATGTCTTGACGACTATGAGCTCTCAAAACGTTGGCATACCACGATTTCTTTTTCATAGAACATTTTGGATCATGATCTAACTGCACGGTAACGCTTTTCAAAAAGTTACATTAACGTTTGAACCGCAGTCCACTACTTTACTTTGTCATTTTTAGCAACATTTGTCAAAAATAGCGTTTTTACAATTGTTTTACGATTGTTGTTTTAGTGTTTTACAATTTTAATGTGTAAACTTACATAATTTTTATATAAAATCTTTTGGCAGGTTACATGGGACTATTCGGGATTGAAGGACATTTATGGTGAAACTGCACACCTATATTGACCTTTTCAAAATTTAATGACTGCCTAGGCTTATAATGTAATTTAACCTCACAATGTCAAAAGTTACACTTTATATTCGAATGATACAACTCCGACTGAAATGAAATTCAATTCTTGTAGATCAATTAATCAATCAATTAATGTTATTTTGCATAAAAGTGAAAAAGTGGTTTGCAGAATGATCAAAGACGTATACGGTTTCCTATATCACCAAGCCACTGCCAGCAAATTAGTGTTTCACGCTTTTTAACTAAATAAATCAAAAAATAAAAACGCACTATATGCATAGTATAACATAATGTAAGAAAAAATGACGGTTATTTTAGGAAAACGCTATCTCTGAAGACCCACTACCCCAAGCCTAAGCATTAGTGCACAAGTTGTATTTTGTTACGTTAGTACACATATTAGTTTTTAATAATGCTGTCATGATATGCCATGCAATGCGAAAGTTATGGTCGTAACGGAGGCAAAAAATTTAGAAACATCGAAATTGCGATTGCATTCGACTAAATATGTTTTGGAAAAAAATTTAGCAGTTTTTTTTTAATACCAGATACAATGTTAGTGTCATTAAGGTTGGTTTCAAATTTAGAGTAATAGCTTTTGAAAATTTGAGTTTATTTACTGGAAATAGGTTAAGCATAATAATAAAAAAATCGACAAAATAGAGCAAAAAATAGAGAAAAAAAAATTACCACTGAAGAGCATAATATTTTGTTCTCATTGATTACATTTTCATTTGTTCGACAATGTTTCCTCATATAACTTTATATCTAAATAAATCTACTCAACTCTATCTACGACTTGACTTATTTACTCAACTTTCTCAATGTTTGTACTATGACCATGTAAGAATTTTAGTGATTGCTTTTTGAAAGACCTTTCGCATTACACGCCTCTACACTCTCCTCTTTGATAATTTCAAATTTTTTATAGTGGTTTGATATCTATAGTTGCTAGTAGTTAGCATCCTAGTTGCTTCAAGTTTTGTTGCCCAACATTATTCTACCAATTTAAGAAGGTTACATTACTCTTAAAACTAAATCTAAAGTTACCTAAGACTACAAAACTAAATTATCCAGTGCGATTTAATAAAAATATAGCAAAATATATTGAAAAATTGTCAAACTTAGTACTCTAAATTTTAAATAGGAGTAAATTCATACTCTTAAATTTTAGATCCGCCATGCTATTAAACAACAAAATATAGTTTCAAAGTACAACCTCAATTATATTTCAACGGTAAACAAATATTGTTTACGTAAATCCTACTTCGAAGTTGAAACCTATTTAAGTTTTCAGTGTTAACAGTGTTTGATCGTCTACATCAACTAACACATTGGAATCTGCAGAAGTTGTTTACTAATATTTTACTTCTGCTCTTGTGCCTTATTACGATGACTGACAGTTAAATATTTTCTTGTAATGTAACTGTTACTTTACACAAAAATTTGTCAAATAAAACGAAGCACGCATTCAATTAGTTTGTAAAATAAATTTCTCATTTTTGCTAAAGATTTTTGCTAAAAACTAAATTTTATTATTTTAGAATTTTTGCTTTATTGCTGAGGTAGTTCAGAAATGCCCCTTATAGCAGAATCATAACAGCTAACTTTTTTTATCTTAATTTTTTTTTTTTTTTGACATTTCCACTAACCTGCAACCCCAGGTGACACACGCACCCCTACTGCCCCACCTGACATCCAATACCCCATTCGGGCAAGGAAAGTGGGAAAACCTCTCGGAAAAAACCACTTCCATATTGGCGACACCGGGACTCGAACCCTGTCCGTCTATGGCTAGGGCTCAAATCTCTAACCACCCGGCCTTCGGGAGTTGGACATTACACTACAATACTGAGTTTTGCTTTTATCAGCATGAGGAAACCAAACCAGTTTCAGTAATTATTTAAAGAACTGATGTTACTGTTATGGTCTAAGGAATTGCTCAAAATCAGTACGTTGTCAATTTTAAAGACTGTGCTTTTGAAATATTAGAGATGCCAGTCATTAGCAATTTGCGCTTTGAGTTACGTACAACTGCCGCAAAAAACGCCTCAAAATAAATACATTTTACATTATACTTTTGAGTTTCTTCATAAGCATGAGAAAGCCAAACCAGTTTGAGTAATGCGTTAAGGGACAGATGTAACTGATATGGTCCAAGAAATTGCTAAAATTCAGTACGTTGTCAATTTCAAAAACTGTGCTGTTGAAATATTTGAGATTCCAGTCATTAGCAATTTGCGCTTTGAAGTACGTACAGCTACCGCAAAAAACGCTTTAAAATAAAAATATTTTACGCTACACTTTTTAGTTTCTTCATAAGCATGAGAAAGCCAAACCAGTTTGAGTATTGAGTTAAGGGACAGATGTAACTGATATGGTCTAAGAAATTGCTCAAATTCAGTACGTTGTCAATTTTAAAAACTGTGCTTTTGAACCTTTAGAAATTTCAGTCATTGGCGATTTGCACTTTGAAGTACATACAACTACCGCAAAAAAAACGCTTCAAAATAAATGTATATTACATTACAATGTTGAGTTTTTCTATAAACATGAGGAAACCAAACCAGTCAGAGTAATAATTTAAGGAACATTTTTACATGACATGGTCTAACAAATTTCTTAAATTCAGTACGTTTTCAATTTTAAAGACTATGCTTTCGAAAATATTAGAAATGTCAGCCATTGGCGATTTGCACTTTGAAGTACATACAACTACCGCAAAAAACGCTTCAAAATAAATGTATATCACATTACAATGTGGAGTTTTTCTATAAACATGAGGAACATCCTAGGACGGAATTTTTGGTTACATGGCGGCGACCTGAAACTACTCTATTGAAAATAGATAAAGAAACATAGTAATCAAATCGGCCTCTAAGAAGAGAGTTACGGTAAAAATTGGTACCTACGTCATTAAATATGTGCCGGTCCGCTAGTATTAGATTTTGAGTAAAAGTGGTATGTCATTAAATAGGTGCCGGGCCGCTAGTATTAGATTTTGAGTAAAAGTGGTATGTCATTAAATATGTGCCGGGCCGCTTGTAGGGGTGTAATGTTCCGTTTCCATGTAGGAACAGGAACGGAACGGAACAGTGTTAGCTTGAAACAGAAACGGATCAAAAATTCTAGCAAGAAACAGAAACGGAACAGAAACGAAACCGAAACTGAACCGGCAAAGATTTTCTAATTTTTATTATTTCATAGTTGGTAATTTTTTTTTGCATTCACCAATGCATGCGTTTACTGCGGTACAAACGATGTCTTGTTAGTAAAGGCCTTGCAATATGTTTACTGCGTGGCATCACAGCGGTTTGCAATGTAGTTACTCATTTCAAATGAAAAATATATAGGTTAATGTACTTATTGTAATTAATAATTTTAACTAGATGCCATGCTATGCTATGATATCTATGCTAGATATTAAAGTTAAGGTATTAAATTACAAATACAATTAGATTATTGTATATTAAAATTAATGATATCTTATTTATATAATTATTATTAAGTGCAGAAATTTAAAATTTTTAATTTGGTACGTTACCTTATGCGTATACTACATGATTATTAACGCGTGAGACAAAAATTAAACTAGAATCATCAAATTTGACTGGAAAAATGATACTTCTTCTCAATTTATTTGTTTGTTTTTTTTTATAATAAAATATCAATGTTTAGCAACTTCGTCCTAGTTTCTGTTCCTGTTTCGTTCCGGTTCTGTTCCAGTTCCGTTTCCATCATGGAACAGAAGCGGAACCGGAACGGAACAGAAAATCTGTGTCTTGAAAATAGTGGAGCACGAACGGAACAGAAACGGAACAAGCGCTGTTCCGTTTCCTGGAACCGGAACACTTACACCCCAGCCCCTAGTATGAGATTTAGAATAAAAGTGGTATGTCATTAATTGGGTACCGGGCCGCTAGTATGAGATTTAGGATAAAATTGGTATGTCATTGAATAGTTGCCGGACTCTGATATGAGTTTTACGGTAAAATGGTATGTCATTAAATAGGTGCCGAGCGACTAATGTGTGAAATATATCTATAGCTGCACTCGTTTGCTAGCAGCTTTCAGCAGTAACATTATTCCCGCCGTCACTGAAAGTCAAAGACCCGACAAAAGACTGAAGCTATCCATGCCTTTACGACAGTAAATATTAGACAAAAATTTACATAATGTGATGGAAACTTAGTTTCTGATTGGAGTGTGATATTACTTCACGCCAGCTCCAGCATCAACCTTCCCTACTTGGAAAATAGGAAACCTGTAGCTCTATTAGTAAGTGCTGTAAGTCCAACTCTTGTAGGCCAAGTGGTTAGAGCCTTGAGCTCTAGCCAATGGACGGGCACGGGTTCGAGTCCCGGTGT
>JAQFYP010000554.1:0-21869 GCA_034694865.1 Bilobella braunerae | reverse complement strand
TATGGAAATTATATATATATATAATATAGACTAGCTGGGCCGCGGCGCTTCGCGACGCTTGGTTGCTAGCTGCTTCCCGTAGTAACAATGTTCCCGCCGTAACTACAATTTAAAAACCCTAGAATCTGGAGCTATTTAAGACATAAGGATAATAACCAGTAGAACAAATTGCTGAAAGTCATCGAAACTTAGTTTCTGATTGGAGTTTGACCCGAATTTTCTGCAGTTATAAGTCTCCCTTGTTTAGGATATAAACCAACTTTAGGTTCAATAGTAAGTGCTTGAATAATATACGTGAAAACTATCAAAATTAACCATTTAACCTTTGACCCTGAGAGAACCGGAAGTACCTACTGCCCAGAGTTTTATCATAAATCACCCCATATATAAACTTTATTTGCGCGCAAAATATGGCATGACATTGTGCCATTGTATTTCCAAGTTTTGAGTATGCGGTAATAGATAGAATACGTTTTGTTGAGCATTTTAACATTTGACCTTTGACCCTGAAAAAACCGAAAGTAAATTCTATCCGCAATTTAGAAATAAAGCACCCAATTTACAAAGCTCAATTGTGTATCAAATATAGCACACCTAACTCATGCGGTCTTTGCGTAATTGGATAAAACACGCAAAAAATTCTGGGTATTTTGACATTTGACAATTGACCCTTGGAAAACCGAAAGTAATTTTCACCCAGAGTTTAGCTTCAAATTACCCCATTTACAAACGTAATTTTTACAGAAAATATTTTGCCCGTAGCCCCAGCGGTTTTTTCGGGATCGGATAAAACACGCTAAATTTAGGGTATTTTGACATTTGACCTTTAACCTCTAGAACACCGGAAGTAAATTTTGCCCGGTGTTTGGCGCCTCTTTCCCTCGCGGTTTTTGCCAGGTTAAAAAAAAACATTAATTTTTGGAGTTTTTTACACCTTTGACCCTACAAAAACCGGAAGTAAATTTTGCCCGGAGTTTGGCTCAAAACCACCGCATGTGCATACCCAATTTATGAGTAAAATATGGCGCCTGTACCTCTAGTAGTCTTGACAGGATAGGAAAAAATACGTTGACATTTCTTGCATTGTGAAATTTGACCTCTGACCCCGGGAAAACCGGAAGTAAATTTCACTCGAGTTTGAATAATATTTCTAATGCTCAATAATGTACTCAATCTTGCGCCCGTAGCCCCAGGGTTTTTTGCGGCATTGAAGAAAATACGACAAATTATGGGTATTTAGACTTTTGACCTTTGACCATAAAAAAACCGGAAATAAATTTCACCCGGAGTTTGCCCCTAAATTACCACATTTTCATACATCACTTATGTGCAAAATATCGCGTTTAGCCCTCTTTGCGTGATTGAAAAACAAACACGTTAAATTTTGGGCATTTCTACCTATGACATTCGACCCTAAAAAAACCGGAAGTAAATTTCACCCGGGGTTTGACCATAAATTACCCCATTTTGATACATCACTTATGTGCAAAATATCGCGTTTCTAGCCCCAGCCGCTTTTGCGTTATTGGCGAAAACACGTTAAATTTTGGGTATTTTGACCTTTGACCCTAAAAAAACCGGAAGTGGATTTTTTGCCCGGAGTTTGGCCCTAAACCAGCGCAGGTACCAACGTGTTTTTAGAGTAAAATATGGCGCCTGTAGCTCCAGCGGTTTTTTCAGGCATCGATGTCTAAACGGACAGACGGACGAACGATTTTATAGTATAGATATATATATTATATATTATATGTAAATTATATTTTTATTTTCAGTTTTAATGTTTTTGAAAATAAAAATTTTTTGTTGCTGAAGTGCTTCTTATTTCTCAACTAGCATGAAATATTATGTGCACAAATCGCATTCAATCAACAATTCTTTGAAATATTGCAAACAATTTTAAGAAATGCCCTTTTAATCAAGCACACATGACGTTACTCAGAACAGTTTTGCATGAATTGCAATTATCAGTTTCCAAATTGCAACTTACTAAAATGAGCGTAATTTCAGACGCATTGAAGCAATTTAAGCAGTTGGTTTATGAATGTCGTATAATTCAGTTGGTTATTAATTTCATAACAGCATTACATGTTTGCGTAACACGAATAAATAATAAAACAGTGGTCAATTAGGCGGCATGGTTTATAAGCTATCTGCTTTCCTAAATGGGAAACTAACGGATGCGTAGATCAAAATGCGGTGTCGCAAAAGCGTAGGTCCAAATGCGTAGATGCTCAAAACCGTAGTGACCAAAAGCGTCGTGACCAAAAGCGTAGTTGCCCAAAAGCGTTGATGACCAAAAAGAATAGAAAGAATAGCAAAAAGAATAGTGACCAAAAACGTAGCGAATTTTCAATATTAATTAAGTAATCAAAATTTTAAACTTTAATTGAACTAAAATTGTTTTAATCGTTAATTAATTTATTTTGAATTAAACAAATTCTTACCATTTGGAAATAATTTGGTGATAAAGCACCACCCAGTTAAAAACTTTATTGATCAAAAATGGACATTATTTATGGATGTGGGATTTAATAAGTGTATTAGTTTAAGATATTTAGGTTAAGTTATCAAAATTTACAAAAAAATTAAAATTTCAATTTACAGAGGTATAGGTTTAATTATTGAAAATTTTAAAAGCCAAGATAACATTAGAGAAATACGTTAAAAGGTAAATTTCCCGCTACATTTTTGGTCACTACGCCTTTGGCTTCTACGCTTCTGGTCATCTACGCGTTTGGGCAACTAAGCTTTTGGACCTACGCTTTTGGGATCAGTCCCCGAGCCTTCTAAATCAATGACAAAGCTTAAAAAACCTCTTTATTATCCAAAATACTTTAAAAAATGCTTTAAAAAGTTGTTTTTCTAAATATAAATAATGTTAAGCCCCTAAACCAAGAATTTCTTAGCAGAATTTTACTTAGTTTTTTTTACAAGCATTTAGAAAAAAAAGTTTACTCGAGTCTCATAAGCTTAGTTTAAGGGGAGGTTGTACTTGTAATTGAAATTTAGAAGTGCACTTTACCGTGTTTTCACAATCGCTGTTTTCCTGTAGAAAGGAAACTTCACGAGTTCGCAAAGTAGTAGCAAAATGGAAGGTCAAGGGTTATCCAGTGCGTACACCGAACGACATTACGAGTGTGTCAAGTGCCACAGAAGGTTCAAAACCAAACAGACCCTTGAGGTTCACTCTTTGGCCCACTCTGACCTCAGACCCTTTAAGTGCAACGAGTGTCCTAAGGCCTTCAAAACCAAGGGAAACTTAAAGGAACACGCTGCGCAGCATAATGGCCGGAGGCCCTTCCAGTGCCTCCAATGTCACAAGGACTTCATTCGTCAAGGTCAACTGACAATTCACATGCGAGGTCATACGGGTCAAGGGCTCCTCAACTGTCCCGAGTGTGACTCCACATTCAAATCAAAGGGAGCATTCAACAAGCATTGGATAACGCACAGCAAAAAGAGCGGATTCATGTGCGTCATTTGCAACTATGCTGCAGTGTCCCCGAAGAGCTTGGAGCGACATATGTTGACACACACAAACAGAAAACCGCTCGAGTGCACGATGTGTCAGCAGCGATTTTCACACAATGACAACCTTCAGCTTCATCTCAGGACTCACACGGAAGAGCGACCCTTCAAGTGCCCACTTTGCGATTACTCTGCTGTTAGCAAGAGAGACCTTGAGGCCCATGTCAGGGGACACACTCGAGAGAGGCCTTTTGCATGCACGCTTTGTCCCAGAACGTTCGTGGGAAGCGCGGCCTTGACCTACCACCTTGGAACGCATAGGGAGGGGAGGCCCTTCAAGTGCCCTCAGTGTCCAAAAACCTTCAAGCAGATTTTGGACGTCACTAAGCACACCAGTGTGGTCCATTCAGTGACGAAGGGATTCAAGTGCGGGAAGTGTGGACATGGATTCAAGCAAAAGTGCAACCTAACTCGTCATGAGCGTGTCCACTCTGGAGAGAAGCCTTTTCAGTGCAAGTTTTGTAAGAGGAATTTTGGACAAAATTCGGATTTGAATCGCCATGTTTTGATTCATTTGAAAGAGAAGCCTTTTCAGTGCGACAAGTGCCCAAGCGCATTCAGAACAAAGTACCATTTGCAGAGTCATAAACAGAAAAATCAGCGATGCCAATAAAGGTGGAATTTTCATATTATTATTTTTTCTGTCAATACTATTTTTGATTGCGACTCATGCGAACTAATGTTTTGTAGTTATGTAACATAGTTTAGGTTGTAGGTGCGAATGTGTAAAATTATTAATTAAAATTCTTAATTAACTTTTTAACTGTTATGATTTTGCGATGTACATAATAAAAACCGAAGCTCTTGTATTCAATTTCGAGTTGAAGTAAAGGAATTTATAAACGTAAACTTAATCATGTTTGTTTAGGTTTAAGAATCTGCTTAGCGTTCAAAATGTATGCTTAGGTTTTTGAATTTTACAACCTAAAACTAAACTTTTGTACGTTTGAGAATCTGCTGTGGCGTCATCGCTGGACACGACCCAATGTGACGTTCCACCCAACTCCTTCAATTAGGTTCAAATGGGTTTTATTTTGCACCAATTGATTCAAAATAGGTTAAAAAGCTAGCTTATAGGCATCAACTTTGTGATGGTTAAATAGGTTGAGGGGCTGGAAACAAGGGGCTAACTTGTCGAGGATGAGGGGGCAGCTTGTAGGGACCGTACTTATTGTAATCAATTGTAATACTGTAATATGTAATCAAACTAACTGTGACAGAAAATTGTTAATGTTATGTATAGCTGTTAAAAATGGTTTCGAAACAGAATTAACACTTTTGAAGAATTGTTGAAAGAATTCATAGTTCTGAAAACAACAGAATAAACAGTTTACAAAAATTGTTAACAGAATGAACAATTTACAAAATTGTTAACAGTAAGAACGGTTCACAAAAATTGTTAAAAGAATGAACAGTTGAAAAATTGTAAAAAAATTTGACAACAGTCAACATGCTGACCATATCACCACCATATTCGTCTCCAGTCACGCTATAGTTGGGCCGTCAACCTGTCGCAGACTTACAGACATGACGGGCACATAAGCTCTGGCTCGGGTTAAAAATTAGATAATTACTATGAAGAATTGAGAGCGCTTAATTTTTGAGCCGGCCAAACACGCTCCTTCTAAGACGGAGGAGGTTTAAGGGACGTTTTTCGATCTACTTCAAAAAGATTCCAGGCCATAATATGTTCAATATGTCATTCAATTTACCACCACCATACATATGTCGCCTTATTGTCGCGGGAGCACGCCATTATCTAAACTCAATAATCTAGGCAACAATAATCTAAGCAATAATAATCTAAGCAACAATAATCTAAGCATCTAATTTCAATTGTAAATCTCATATTAGAGGCCCGGTACCTATATAATGACGTACCATTTTTACCGTAAATATCATATTAGAGGCCCGACACCTATATAATGGCATATCATTTTTACCGTAATTTTCATATTAGAGGCTCGACACCTATATAATGGCATACTTTTTTTTACCGTAAATTTCATATTAGATGCCTGAAATCTATACAATGGGATACCATTTTTACTGTTGTTTTCAAAGATGAGTTGCTGAAAGCGATAAATAGTTTTCAACAGAGTAGTTCCAGTGCGCAGCAGCGCGCTTTTATTAATAAATAAAATCGAATAATAGACCCAGAAATTAAAATTGAATTTCCTGTCTTAGGAAGTGTGTTTTTACTAGTAGGAAGCAAATTAATCCTGAATTCATTTAAAAGTCCAGCCCAATGCGGCTCGATGTTAATTTAATTAAGTTCCCCTTTTACTCACATTAACAATCACAAATCTAAATAAACTAATTTAAGATTAATAAACTAATCTAATGAACCCGTCCTAAGATGGAAATTCTTGTTAATTAATGAATTAACTAATTATAAATTGTTTTTTGGTATTTGGAAGTTAATGTAAGCGATATTTAATTATAAACCCGTAAATTCTTGTAAGACAAGATTTTTAGATATTATTTGACGTCAAATGTTACTCACAATTCACATATCGTGAATTAATCATGCACAAATTAACATTTCATGCCATTTATATTGAAGCCTTGATTAAAAAAGCCTATTTAAATAAATTAAACTATTTTTTTTAGTTTTTAATCACAATTAAATAATTGGAATAACAATTTGAGATTTAAAAAATCAGATAAGGCTATTCGGACAATGTTTTTCAGCCATTTGGCAAAATTATTTTGTAAAAAGAAAAGTTTAAAAAAAATGAAGGTGGCAAGACTCGAACATGCGATTTTCGAGTTCATAAGAATCGAGTTTATTACCACTGCGCCACAACCCCAATTGTTGTGAACCATCGGGAAAAAGTTGGTTAAATTGATGCCTAACGACATACAAACCACCAACTGTGTTTTATTTATAGCAATATAATTTATTACAATTATTAGCGCTTTTATAAAGTTTGAAACAGGTAAATTAAAGTTAAATTAACTTTCCAACACTCGACACAACATTGTTTTGAAAGGAACTTTGAATGTAAAGCTTTCTTAGGAAGAATTCCTGACTTAGGCTTATTATATACATGAAAAAAGAGCTCACTCAAAGTAATTTTTGGACACAAAATAAATGCACATTTTTTGAAGTGTCCAACTTGACTTAGAACAATATTGAAACTGAAATTTAATACATTTTGAAGCGTTTTTTAAGCTAAACTTCAAAATTATTTCCCTCCTGTCCTTGGATGGGCTCGTTTGGCATTATTGCATGTATTTTATCACGCATCTTGTATCGAAATTAATAAAGACGTTTAATCGTGACACATTAAAATACCATTTTCCTTAACTGCTGAATGTGTCTTCAAGATAACCAAATGACGCCATTAAAAAAGTCACAACAAGAAATCGTCACTGGAAAAATATCCAGTAACTTACTTTTAAAATTTTCAAACTTGAAACTCAAAGCTAACGTGGTTCCTATGAATTTCAAATCAAATTAAAATTAAAGTGTTCGCTTTATTGTTAACTAAATATTCTAACAATAAGTTCTATAACTTTCGAATTAAGAACACTGCCTTATACGCACATAGTTAACTTAATCAAAAATAACGCATTTGTGAAAATATATAAAAATTATTCAAACGATTTTTTAGACACTTTTTTTAAGTATTTGTAATATCAAACATTATACAATTTTGAACCAAAAATTAATTTTGACACCTCGCTTTATTTTTACAAGTGCGCATTTGTCGCAGTGGAAAGACGAATCAAAACATGACAATTCAAGCTGGAATTTCCGTGTGAATGCCTTATTAAACAAATCGAATGAAAACAACTTTCTTCCAGAATCAAACAGCGCATGTGCAGCGAGCATTTTTGTGAATCGCTGAAACCATAATTAACAGTTCATTAATTGTCAATAATTTCCGCTTTAATTAGGTATTAAATTAGCTTTGCTTTTACTTGCATAAAAAATCATAACAATTGGAAAGCTTCACATAAATTCTACACTTTTATACAGAATGTACATAAAAAGGAAATTTTTAACACCCTTTAGAGATTGTACAAAAGAATTTCGAGTCGTAGTGGAAAATATACTGAAAATAATGGAAATGTCGTCATTTTTGGCAGTGTTATCACTGACACCGCTTGCTCTTCTTCTGATGACGCTGCAAAAGGTTTTTTCTTGTAAATTCGCTTGAGCACTTTTCACATCGGAAAGGCTTTTCCTTCAAATGAGTCAAAAGATGGCGGTTCAAATTAGATTTCTGTGAAAATGCCCTATTGCAGACTTGGCATGCAAACGGCTTCTCACCAGAATGAACACGCGCATGAGCAGTTAGACCATGTAACAGTTTGAATTTGCCTCCACAGTCTCCGCATTGGTATTTCTTAATGTCATTCTCTGAATGGTCGCTTCTGTGTTTTTTTAGGGCTGTAAGTTGTATGAAGGCCCTTGGACACTGTGGGCACTTGAAGGGCCTCTCCTGCATGTGCGTTTTCAGGTGGTAGGCCCGTGATGCTCTGTCCTTGAACGTCCTCGGGCACAATGTGCATGCAAAGGGACGCTCATTCGTGTGTACTCTACAATGGGTGTTAAGGGTACCCTTGTCTTGGGCAGCGTAGTCGCAAAGTGTGCACTTGTAGGGTCGCTCTTCCGTATGAGTCCTCAGATGAATCTTAAGATTTGAATTGTTTGCAAATCGCTTCTGACCCACCGTGCATTCGTGAGTACTGTTTGACCTTTGACCTTCCATTTTGGTACTCTTCACTTATACGCCGCTTGTTTTTCAACAACTGAAATGAGAACTACGATTTGCTAATAACCACATTCAATTCTACAGCTAATTTTACTTCTTATTTTCTAAACTCCTTGTGAATTTTATTGAAGAGTTTTACTAATAAACGCAGCGACTATGTTTCAGCGCTTCCAACAAAAACTCACCTTTTGTGCAAAGCTTCTGATACTTTACTTTGGCGCTGACGCTTCGGACTAAACTTTGGTACTAAATATTTGTGCAGGCTATTTTTTTTCTATTTCAAGAAAATTCCAGCGTGCTCAACCTTTATTTTAATCCTTAGAAACGAGGCCTTTGAAATTATTTTTAAATAATAAACAAAAGAACCCTACTTGACTGTTTGGTATTGATTTAGAACAGCGACAAATATGTTGAATGAGATTTTAAACGTTGTCTACGCACAAATTCCATTACTCGTTATCAATGTTGCCTCCAGTGCTAGGACGGACTCGTTGTTTGGCTTTGTTGTTTGATTAGTATTATGTATTACGTCATGAAATTAATAAGACATTGAATTGTACCATGTGGCGCTTGCGCAAGTCATAGTACTTAATTGCTTAAAATTTTTAAGTTAAGTTAAGCCTCACTCACTATTAGTGAGCCTAGTGAGCCCTTTTCGTTTTTCAAATGGCGCCATTTTGAAAGAAATCGGCGGAGGTGAAAGACTAATTGGAAACCGCAGAATTTCTCAATTCGTTAAGTAATTGTACAAACATAATTTGTGATAATGCGTTCAGCAGCCATCATTACCAAACAAATTGTATTAATTATTCACAAAAATAAATTTGTTATAAGCTTATGCCTATTATTGAATGCCTCTTTGCTCAATCTTGAGACTTTAGTTACCAAAGCCGTGTGTTCTGCATTACAAAACTACAAATTGTACTTCAAACGTGCAAATTGTACTACAATTCATATAAAAATTCAGCTAAGTGTTTCCACCAGGCTCTGGAAGGTCGAATGAAGGCCCTTGGACACTGGGTACTTAAAGGCCCAATATCATGAAGTCGACAAATAATTAACTGAAACTACTAAAGAACCGCGCAGTCGCAAATAAGTGCGCAGTCCCTAACAAACGCGCATTACAGAATCACCCAGAAGAAATCAATCAATCAATCATTTTTATATGATATAGGGCACGCCCAGATCAACATGAATACGAGTGTATAAGTAAGGTTAAAGAAGAAATACACGCGGGGCCTTAACTCGGAAATTTATTGTATTTTAAATAAAAACAAAAATCACTTTCAAAACTATGCAGTTGTTTTTCTGAACAATATCACGTGTGGTCGGTAAAAAATGCATTTCTTAAAATGAGTTGTACAATGAGGTGCACTGCGGCCGTTAACCTATTTTCGATGCTGTTGTCAAATATTAAATAAATGAAATTTTGAAAACAAAAAATTATGACGGCAGCCAAACCTCTTTTTTCAAATCTTTTAACATAAAACCTAATATATAGCCCTTTCCCTCAAATTCCCAAAGTTCACAAACAAGTGGTACCAATTAAATTGCAAGTGTTTGCTGTATTGTTAACTAACTACATACTAAAACAATTAACAATAATCCTAATATTTTTTAATTATGCAACCGTATTTGAACGATATTACACAACTAAAGGTAAATTTAAACACTAATTAAGAATTCACGAATATAATTCTCATTAAATCATTTCTGAAATCAGTTGTTTGTATTATTAAGCAGGCACTATAAGAATCTTATTAGAAAGTTTCACTACTTGGCAGCAACATCAGTTTTTGCGAGTTTTTTTCTGAATGTACATGCGAAATGGTGACAGCGATTTTGGATTTTCAAAGTCGTATATCTGTGAAAAGCTCATAAGTTAGATTTTAAATAAAAATGGCTTCTCATCAGAATGAACTTGCAGAATGATCACTCTTTTCCGCTGAGCGGACCCGTCTCTGCTTGGCTAAGTCTGAAGTGGATAGGAAAACTGAGAATTTGTAAAATTTATTTATTAGTATTTGGTTAATTTGGTTTAGATAATTTTAGTTTAGAAGGATCAATACTTTAATGTAATTATGGAGGGTGACGCAGAAATATAGCGATTTGGTGTTGAAAGTCAATCAATTGTTTATTGAAATTTGGCGTAGGTTAGGTTACACATGTTCATTCATTCATTCGTTTATTTGACATTTAGCAAGGCTATCGTCAACAAGTCGTAGATTGATTAGTTCATGGTATGGTTAGCTAAGGTTAACATTTGGAAAAGTTTGGGTGGCTGCGGCGTAGTTGTAAAATACGCAAATGAATGCGCTTATTTTGCTGTGCGTTATCAAATGCTTTTTTATTTCTCTCCTGAATTTGAACTTCGACCCACATTCTGGGCATTCCAGGAGCCCTTGCCTTGAGTGAACTCGCATGTGTAATGACAGATTGCTCTTTTGAGCAAAGTCCTTGGGACAATAGGGGCACTTGAAGAACCTCTTACCAGTGTGCAGCGCCACGTGCCTCTCAAGGTTCCAATCGGACTTGAAAGCCCTTTGGCATTCTTTGCATTTGTTGAAAAGTCCTTTGCAGTGTCTTTTGGCACTTGACACACTCGTGAGGCCGTTGAGCGTCTGCTTTTAGGGATCTTTGACCTTTCATTTTGGTCTTCAATTTCTTCGCTTCAAAAAAATATTGGTTCTAGAGCATATTGAGCCGTCTTTAGTACTATACGTTTTCGAAACACCTTTAGATTTGCTCGTTGTTACCAAAGCGCAATGTCCGATAAAGCAGCAATTACATCTGTTGCAAATTTCAAATCAAGTAAAGCTCACTTTATGCTAAGTTTCTGTAACTAGACTTAGTTTTGCTTTTACAAGTATTTGTGAAGGAAATTTTGCTGCTTCAAAATTCCTGGCTTAGGGCTCTACATGTATTATATTTAGAAAATCTTTGAAATTATTTTGGATAATAAATATAATGTACCATTTTTGTTCTATTGAATTAGAACACTAGAAATAAATTTGAATTGAAGTTTGAATCTATCATTAAAATTTCGCGTCATTTATCTGAAATCGAGATTTCACTGACTGCTTATCGACTGGATACATACATTCTGCACAGTACAGGAGCCCTTGACCTCACATTTGAATTAAAAAACAGCGCATCTTAAAAATTTTTTTTAATTTTTTATTATTTTTCAATGCAGTTCTTAAAGCTTTGATAAGTTTATCTTCAAAGTTCTACGCTGAGCCCTTCTTTCAAAACAATGAATGCTCAAAATTGGGAGCAATCTTTATCAACACCTTTACTTTAAGCATTGATCAAGTGAAAAATGGTTTAAATTAATTTAAAATTTAAATTGTTGCTGTAAACTATTAAAACTCAATGAAGTTATTTAAAAAATCAAAGCGCATTTGTATTTTTAAAAACCTTTCGAAAAAGGTTTCTGTTCCTAAATATAAATAATGGAAAGCCTCAAGTCAGGAATTTTTCATGAAACAATCCTTTCACAAGAAAAACGGAAAATTAAGTGAACTGAGACAAGTATCAAATAAGGTTCCTGATTTTTGAAATTTTAAAGAGCGCTGAAAACACAATCGCTGTATACCCTGTCAAAGCGTTTTTCCAAAAAATTTTGGTAAATACCTTATAGTATTAAAGATACAATTTAGCTGTGTTTCAACCCATCTTGGGTAATTGTTTACAGTTATCTAGCGGCAGGAGACTTACATAAAGGTTGTCAAAATGAAAGGTCAAGGGTCACCCAGCGCAGACGCCGATAGGCCTCATGAGTGTGTCAAATGTCACAAGAGATTCAAAACGAAAGAGACCCTTCGCGGTCACTCTTTGGTTCATTCTGACTTGAAACCCTTCAAGTGGGACTGTTCCAAGACCTTCAAAACCAAGCAGAACATGAAGTCTCACTCAACGACACACGGCAGTGAGAAGCCCTTCAAGTGCCCACGGTGTCCCAGGGCGTTTTCCTGCAACTTCCAACTCAAAGTCCACATGCGAATTCACACAGGTGAAGGGCTCCTGGATTGTGCAGATTGTGGATCCAAATTTAAAAGCAAATCAGAATTGCAGATGCATTTGATTACACACAGCGACGTAAGCCGTTTCATGTGCGCCATGTGCAACTACGCTGCTGTGTCCCAGGCCAGCTTACAGCGACACTTTATTACGCACACAAACGAAAAACCATTTGAGTGTATGGTGTGTCAGAAGCGATTTGGCAGCAATTTTTCTCTCAAGAGACATGGTGGAACGCATGCGGACGAGCGACCTTTCAAATGCACATTTTGTGATTATGCCACCAATCAAATAGCGTTTCGTGTCGTCTACGCAACAACCACTGCACATGGAGTTAATTTGAAGTTACATATGAAAGTATGAATAAGAAAAGCATGAAAAGTACGACGATTGTCTGCGTAAATACCTAAACCTATGCCTAAACCTAACCTAACGAAGGTTCATTGTAGTAATTCAGCGTTATTTTAGTTTTAAATTTTTTTTAAATAAATAGAAATTTGTGAGCGTTCTTGTCAATGCTAAGATGTGACTTAGCCTTAGCCTCCTTTTGTCTGAAGTTTTTTGTATTAAGAGTTAACATGAAAAGAGCTCTGCAAAAAATTGTACTAAACCCTAGGGAAGATGGTGTGAAGTAAAAATGAGTTTTGTGCTTTTACTATGCAAAGATGAAAAACGTTTCGAGAAGACGCATAAGCATTTTCTATTTTCAAAGCCTGTAAAACAAAACTATTAAATAGGTTATATTTTCCTATAATTTTGTTCAGAATTCAGGCGAAGTGGCTCCAAATCGAGTAATGTCACTTCGCTTTTCGATGTTGGCGGGGTTAGCCTAGTGGTTCTGTCTCTCTTCACTAGCCAACATGAGAACGGGAGTACAAATCCCGTGATCAGCCACAATAAAGTCTTCACTGTTGGCTTTGCCCTTAAAGAATTACCTTGCCGCTGACCTTGTATATGCCCGTATTCTCCATGAAATACATACAGAGGATATGAAAATTAGCCGACAGGTTTTCCCAAGGTAAAGGTACTCACAAAATGAGTACCATTTTGTTTATCATTAATTAATGTATTTCCATGAATTAGCGATTTTTTGGATTTTTACTAGTTTAGTATGACACAAAATGTGATCATGGTTTCAAGGTCCAAAGTGACCCTAAACCCATCATCCTTAATTGGGTGACCGTCTAAATAGCCCCAAAACCGATAAGTCGAATTTTTTTTCAATTGCTTCAAGAAATCCAAAATCATTATGATTCCAATGGCTATGCTTGAAAGCAATGACCATTTCATACTAACTCCAAGTAAGTCTAGTTTCAGACTTTTCTAATTTTTCATGAATACAAAAGTTAATAGTAACATGTAACATGTAAAAATATGTAATCGATATTTTTATTTTTAAATCAAAGTCATATCATTCGTGTTTGCAAGTTGAGACCGACTGACTTTCTCCACCCGAAAAGTAATAGTTTTTGTGACTTTTTGTGACCTCTATTTAAAGAAATCGATTCCATGTTTTGCAAAGGATCTAAAGGCTGCAAAATAAAGGCTCGATAATTAGCACCTCTCCTCCTCTAACATACATAAATACATTAGGCTGCAAAAATCTGGGCTCAAATACAAAAGTACCTGCACAACAAACTAAGTTGTGTCAGCTAAATAAATTTTGAAAAAGTGAATAAAAACTCAAACTTAAAAACAGTGTTGAATTACACTTTCCCGTTTCTAAAAAGTTTGTTTTCTGCAACTTAACATTAGTATTAATTATAAATTGCAAAGACAATGAGTACACCGTTCGAAAGGGTAATCTGCTCTGCAGTTTACATCTGTAAGATAATAGCCGTTTTCAGTTGCGTCTCAATTGTATATCTTTTCGTCGCAATCTACATACCGGCCTACCACGCCCTCAATGCTGGATTTCTTGAAGAACCTGTTATGTGCACAACAATTTCCAACGACACGCCTGCAAACTGCGATGATGCATACGGTCCTGGAGATTCAGAAAAATGGAAAGGCTGGAATTCATGTTCCAATTCGTGTTTCTACAAGTCAAGTGGCTCTTGTTCCCGCATTATGGTAGATGTAAGAAAAAATGGAACTAAAATACGTCTGGAAGGATGCAAAATTCAGACAGGGAACAAAACTGTAATAATTCGCAATAGAGACAAGTCGATTTTCTCGGCCCACTGTCAACGAGCTGTCAAAGAAAATACTGGAGAGGAAATCTGGCCCTTGAGCTACAGGAGTGAAACGGATCCGGAAGCACCAAAAACGCTGCTTATGTTCTGTACAAACATGTTCATCGACTCAAAAGACAATAGCAGTTTCACTATGTTCGACTGTTTCAATGGTAGTTTAGTTGAACCGAATCATTTTGGAACTAACACTGACATTGTCAACTTGATGAAGATTCACACTGAGCTTATGGATCGTGGCATAGAGGGCAATGGGAAGGGACTTGTTGGCCTAAGTGAGGCTGAACTCCTCATTTATAACAACACTCGGCTCTTCATAAATTATGGTGGTTGCGTCAATACCCTCATACAAAATGAGTGTGAGAAGTTCTACGCTGAATACGGTGGAGACGGTAGTCAATCGAGATTCCAATGTCACTATTCAATTGAAGATGGAGATTTTGTCGTTCTTCGTTTCAGTCGAAGGGAAATTTTGATAGAGCTTTTGTTGGCTACTTCGATCCCCATAGGATTGGCAATTATTTCCTGTGCAACGCTGGTGATATGTTCAAGAATAAAATATGTCGGCGATGACGCACACTTCCAGCGTTGTAGCGATGACGACAGAGAAGAAAATTTTTGAGAAGGATAATATCGGAGCCATGGCAATTTGAACGCTCTTATAAGAAATTCGCTTTCACTCCTAGCCTCCTGCCTTCCAGATTACTGACTGCCTTTATCAATTGCGCTGCTTACTTATCTTTTTTTGCCAATGCACTGAACCCTGGTCAGCTTGTACAACACAATCGGCACCATTCTTTTGTAAGTTGATAAGTAGTCATATTACATTGCTTTTATGATAAACTTAATGGCAAATATTCATTTTCTAGTGTTTTTTCTTTTAATTATTGAAACATTTAACATTTTCAGAATAGTTATGGGATTTAACACAGGAAAATGGACGATTCAAAGAGGGTTTTATTGTGAAATTATTTTGATTACTTACACACTATCTATAAGCTACAATATCATCTGGGAACACAACTGTCTCCTGCATTAACACACTAAATGGGTAAGTTCAATACAATTTTCTAGGGTTTAGCCAGCCTGCATACGTTTATGTACTTGAAAATATGGTATCATTAAGTAATGACTGGAAGACAATTCTGTGATAAATATCTATAGCTTTTAACCAAAACCTTTTGAATTGAACCACTTTTTTCTGGAGTAAATTAATTTCTAGGACAGTGCAACGAGCAAGAGAGGAAGTATTGGTACTTCTCTGAGCTTAGCCTTGCCTTGCCCTAATAAAAACTGTTTATATTTTCAGATTGCAGAGTCCACGACTGCGACTTACTTCCAGAATGAATGCCTCTTAAAAATCAAACCTCTCGCCACGAACACGAAAACTGAAACATAGAAATGATCATGAAATCAATAATAATACTTAAGCAGTTACAACAGTAGGACAAGCAGCAACCAATTACGCAGAACTCACGTGCTTTCCTAAAGTTTCCATTTTAAAAAGAAAAACGTACTCAAAAACTCAAATATCTGCCTGTAATAAAACTTCCAAATTTACATTTGAATGAGTGTGATCTTAATTATTGTTATGATACTAGCAAAGGAACCCGTCCTAAGACGGGTTCTCCAGGTAAGCCATTCTCCTTGCTCTCTCATGACTCATAACCTCACTCTTTTTTTTAATCAATTCCTCTTTTATCAGATTAAAATCACTCCTTGCCCAGCGAATGAATAAAACTATTGTTCCCCCTTGCTCTCTGCATCATACAGGCCCAAGACACTTATTCTAAAAGTTCTTGAATAAGTAAAATTAGCATTTCTCCAATGACAGAATAGTTTCATGAATTTGTTAATGTTACCATAAACCAGGCTGCAAGCAGCGGCGTTAGGGTCGTTAGTTAATAGTTAGTTAACTCTAACTTGTGCTTATTGACCTATACATTTAACCTGTTTTATTCAAAGCATTTTGCACTGCAATTAATCACTCCTGCGTCTACTTAAGGGCTCTTCAGGGACTTAATTCACAAAAATGATTATTTATGTTGGAAATCAAAATACAAAATTCTTTTAACAAAACAGATTGAAGGTAAGGTCACTGAGCACAAGTTAGATTTGTGTAAAATAAGTGCCCAACGGCCCAAACGCCGCTGCACGGTAACATTAACAAAATTCAGTAAAATTCAGAACAAAGAGAATGGCTCTTTTTAGCAGTTAGCCATCTACACTCTCTCATGGCCACCAACAGTAGTCGTAATAAAAATATGATGTTAAAATTTGAACAGAAAATTTCTTTTCTACTATATATATATTCAACTATATATTCAAACAACAAGTTCTAAAATTTTCTAATTGAAAAACCTTATACGTAAATAGTTAAGTAATTTTGACAACTCGCTTTATTTTTCCAAGTAGGCATTTGCTGCGCAGTGGAAAGCCTTTTTTAAACAAACAAACAACGATTCAAGCTGGGTTTCTGTAAAAATGCCCTATTAAACAATTCATACAAAAACATCTTTACTGCACAATCAACATACGCATGAGCAGTGAACATTTTTGTGAATGGAATCCTGTTTCAATTGACAAAAGTATTGGTGATTTGCAGAAACCTTAATTAGAAATTAATTAATTACCAATAATTTTCGCTTTAATTAGTATCAAACTAGCTTCGCTTTTATTCACATCAAAAATCATAATAATTGGAAAGCTTCTCGTAATTTCTACACTTTGATACGCAATGTACATAAAAAAAAGGTAAACTTTTTAACATCTTTTATAGATAGTACAAAAACTATTACGAGTCGTAGGGGAAAACATACTGGAAATAGTGAAAATGTCGTCACTTTTGGCAGTATTGTCACTGACACCGCTTGCTCTTCTGCTGATGACGCTGCAAATGGGTTTTTCTTGTAAATTCGCTTGAGCACTTTTCACAGCGGAACGGCTTTTCCTTCAAATGAGTCAAAAGATGGCGGTTCAAAGTGGATTTCTGTGAAAAGGCCCTATTGCAGACTTCGCATGCAAACGGCTTCTCACCAGAATGAACACGCGTATGAGCAGTTAGGCTATGTAATAGTTTGAATTTGCGTCCACAGTCTCCGCATTGGTATTTCTTAATGTCAGTCTCTAAATGGACGCTTATGTGTCTTTTTAAAGCTGCACGTTGTATGAAGGCCCTTGGGCACTGTGCGCACTTGAAGGGCCTCTCCAGCATGTGCGATGCGTGGTGGTAGGTCCGTGAAGCTCTGTCTTTGAACGTCCTCGGGCACAATGTGCATGCAAATGGACGCTCATTTGTGTGCAATCTACAATGGGTGTTAAGGGTACCATTGTCGTGAGCAGCGTAGTCGCAAAGTGTGCACTTGTAGGGTCGCTCTTCCGTATGAGCTCTCATATGAAGCTTGAGATTACTGTTGTATGTAAATTGCTTCTGACACACTGTGCATTCGAACGGCTTTTCGTTTGTATGTGACAGAAGATGCCTGTCCAAGGTCGCCGGGGACGCTGCAGCGTAGCTGCACATGACGCACATGAATCTGCTTACTTTGCTGTGCGTTATGAGGTGGACCTTCAAGTCCCACTTTGTTTTGAACTTGGATGGGCACTCTGGACACTCGAAGAGCCCTTCTCCTGTATGACCTCGTATGTGATCCTGAAGTCTTTCTTTGCGAACGAAATCCTTGGGACAATGCGGGCACTTAAAGGGCTTCTCACCACTGTGCAGCGCCACGTGCAACTTTAAGTTCCAATTGGTTTTAAAGGCCTTTGGACATTCTTTGCATTTGTGGATCCTCACATTAGAATGGACCAAAGAGTGATTCTTAAGGGTTTGTTTCGTTTTGAATTTCATGTGGCAATCGACGCATTCGTGAGGCCTTTCAGCGTCTGGGCTGTTTGACCTTTGACCTTCCATTCTGCTAATCTTCACTTCTACGCCGCTTGCTCTTCAATAACTGAAATGAGAACTACAATTTACTAATATCCACGTTCAATTCTATCATTAATATTATTCCTTATTTTCTAAACACCTTGGAAATTTATCTCCAAGCGTTTCATCAAGAAACGCAACGACAATGTTTCAGCGCTTCCAACAAAAATCACCTTTGTGCAAACTTTGCCTACTTAACTTTGACGCTGACGCTTCGGACTAAACTTTGGTACTAAATATTTGTGAAGGCTATTTTTCTATTTCGAGAAAATTCCTGTGTGCTCAACCTTTATTTTAAATGTATGAAGAAAGGCCTTTGAAATTATTTCTGAAGAATAAACAAAGAAAACCATACTTGACTTTTTGGTATTGATTTAGAACAGCGAAAAATATATTGAATAAGATTTTAAACGTTGTCTAAGCTTAATTTCCATTATTCGTATAAAAGTTTTCTCCTTTTTCAAATTGCAACTTAAGAGATTGAGCGTAATTTCAGAGAAATGCCCTGTTGACGCATTGAAGCAATTTAAGCAATTAAACACGTTGGTATTTTTATCCAAAATACTAAAAAGTTACACATTTTTTGAAAAATGCTTTCAAAAGTTGTTTTTCTAAATATAAATAATGTTAAGCCCTTAAGTCAAGAATTTCTTAGCAGAAATACTCCCTTTACAAGTATTTAGAAGAAAAGTAGACTCGAGTTTCAGAAGCTTAGCTTAAGGGGAGGTTTTACTTGCAATAGAAATTTAGAAATGCACATGTCTTCAAAATTGACGAAGGAAAACTTGACGAGTGAAGAGTAGCAAAATGGAAAGTCAAGGGTCATCCAGCGCAGACACTGAACGGCATCACGAGTGTGTCACGTGCCAAAAAAGGTTCAAAACCAAACAGACCCTTGAGGTTCACTCTTTGGTCCACTCTGACCTTAGACCCTTTAAGTGCAAGGAGTGTCCCAAGGCCTTCAAAACCAAGGGGAACTTAAAGGAACACGCTGCTCAGCATAATGGCCGTAGGCCCTATAACTGCCTCCAGTGTCACAAGAACTTTTTTCGCGACAGTCCACCGACAATTCACATGCAAGGTCATACGGGTGGATTTTTCATTTTATTTTTTTTCTGTCAATACTATTTTTTATTGCAACTAATGTGAACTAATGTTATGTAGTTATGTATCCTAGTGTGTTAAAGTGTGAAATTATTAATAAAATCTATACTATAAAATCGTTCGTCCGTCTGTCTGTCTGTCCGTCAGTCTTTTTGTGATCGATGCCTGCAAAAACCGCTGGAGCTACAGGTGCCATATTTTACACAAAACTTAGGTATGCACCTGCGAAGGTTTAGGGATAAACTACGGGTGAAAATTACTTCCGGTCTTTTTCGGGTCAAAGGTAAAAAAAAACCAAAATTTGACGTGTTTTCTTCAATCCTGCAAAAACCGCCGGGGCTACGGGTGCAAAATTGTGTGCCTTAATTAGTATAGAAAATGGTGTGATTTAGGGACAAATTCCGGATGAAATTTACTTTAGGTTTTTCCAGGGTCAAAAGGTCAAATTGCCCAAATTTAAACGTATTTTTTTAAATTTGCAAAGACCGCAGGGGATTAGGGTGCTGTAATTAGTACATGAATGAGGTTTGAAAATGGTGCGATTTAGAGCCAAAATCCGGGCAAAATTTACATCCGGATTTTGTAGGGTCAAAAGGTCAAATGTTAAAACTTAAATTTAACGTGTCTTATTCAATTTTGCAAAGATAGGGGCTAGAGGCGCCATATTTGGTACATAATTGAGGTTTGGAAATTGAGCGGACTAAAGCCAAACGTCGAGTGAAATTTACTTTTCATCTTTTCCAGGGTCAAAGGTCAAATGTCAAGATACCCTAAAGTTACCGTTTTTTTTCTAATCAAGCAACGATCGCTGGAGCTACGGGGGCGAACATTTGTACATAAATTAAATTTGTGACTTGAGTGATTCAGGGCAAAACTTCGGGTAAAAATTATTTCCAGTTTTTTTTTTAAATCAAAAATGTCGAAATACCCAATATTTGAAGCGTATTATCATATCCTGCAGAACCCGCTAACGCTGCAAGCGCAATAATTTGCATGTAAATGTGGTTGGTATCTGGGGTGGTCAAACACCGGGCAGTAGTTACTTCCGGTGTTTCCAGGGTCAAAAATTAAATGTGGCTAAAGTTCAACTTTGACACTTTGCTCGTTTCATATTCCAATACTTACTATTAGAGAGAGATACAAATTAGTTATAGCTGGAGTGAATAGTGTCAAGCTCCAATTAGAAACTAACTTAAGTTTGGATAACATTAAGCAAATTTCTTCTAACGGTTATTCTCATAATGGCATGAATAGTTCCAGATATACTAAGGTCCTTTACTTATAGTGACGGCGGGAATATTGTTACTACGGAAAGCTGCTGGCAAGCAAGCGTCGCGAAGCGAGGCGGCACAGCTAGTTACTTATAAAAACTAAAAACTACTTATTAATAAACTTCTTAATTGTTATGATTTTGTGACGTATTTTGTATTCAATTTTGAGTTGAAGTGAAGGAATTTAAAAACGCAAACTCAATGATGTTTCAGAGAAAGGTCTAAAATAAGACGTCAAACTCCCATAAGGTCAAAACGAAAGATGTCAAAAATGAGGTCCAACGCCAAGAGTGCAGTTTTAAAATCATTAAAAAAAATTAAATTCCAAAAGTTTAAACCTAAACCTAATGCAAAAATTGCAGTTTTAATATCATTAAAAAAAGTAAATACTAAAAATGTTTAAATCATTAACAGAAATGGGTGATCGCAGTTTCTAATCTCTTATCCCATTGAAAATTATCAATCACTTTCAGCAACCTATTTTTGAAAACAACGGTAAGAATGGTATGTCATTATATAGTTGCCGGGTCTCTAATATGAGAATTAATGTAAAAATGGTACGTCATTGTATAAGCTTAAGGCCTCTAATATAAGCCTTACGGTAAAGATGACATGTCATTAAATAGGTGCCCGGCCTCTTTTATGCGACTTGCGTGTGAGCCCGACTTATACTTTAGTATAACTTTTAATGTTCTAAAAATCATAATTAATTGACGGGTGCGCCATCTAGGTGCGCCAGGCAGCTATTCGTTCTTCAAGCATTTTTATTTATAATAGATGGGGAACTTTTGCGCTAGATCGCATGCATCACGGATTAACTGCGACTTAATTAGTGAAAAACAAATTTTTAAAACAATAAGTTTCAGCGGAGACCGACTTATACTTTAGTATAAGGGGCGGGGACTCAAGGTGCGTGCCCGCCCAAACCCTTTCGCATAGAGCTGCAAAGTAACCCACATCTGGTATTTATCCCAATAACATTTTTGTGAATAATTCTAATAAAATTCAACGCCAATTAAAATTTGTATAAAACATGTTATACATGTTTACATATATGTTACGTTATATTAGGTCAAGTTAGTTATATATATTTATA
>JAQFYP010000553.1:0-21885 GCA_034694865.1 Bilobella braunerae | reverse complement strand
GACGGACGGACGGACAGACGGACAGACTTGACGAAAACATAAGTAGCTTTCGCTTCGCTTCCGCTACTAATAAAGGGATTGACGAAGCAACATCTCCCGTGTCACTCCGTTGTTCATCATATACATAAGCGAACAGAAACTGTGTAGCCACTACCTGAAAAAGGGTTCTTTAAAAAAAGGGTCGACTACCTGAAAATGGGTTCTTTAAAAAAAAGATCGACTACCGGAAAAAGGGTTCTTTTAAAAAAGGGTCGACTACCTGAAAAAAGGGTTCTTTTAAAAAAAACGTCGACTACCGGAAAAGGGGTTCTTTTAAAAAAGAGTCGACCCGGAAAAAGGGTTCTTTTAAAAACGGGTCGACTACCTGAAAAAGGGTTCTTTAAAAAAAAGATCGACTACCTGAAAAAAGGGTTCCTTTAAAAAGGGTCGACTACCTGAAAAAAGGTTCTTTTAAAAAAGGGTCGACTACCTGAAAAAAGGGTTCTTTTAAAAAAGGGTCGACTACCGGAAAAAGGGTTCTTTTAAAAAAGGGTCGACCCGGAAAAAGGGTTCTTTTAAAAAAGGGTCGACTACCTGAAAAAGGGTTCTTTAAAAAAAAGATCGACTACCTGAAAAAAGGGTTCTTTTAAAAAAGGGTCGACTACCTGAAAAAAGGGTTCTTTTAAAAAAGGGTCGACTACCGGAAAAAGGGTTCTTTTAAAAAAGGGTCGACTACCGGAAAAAGGGTTCCTTTAAAAAGGGTCGACTACCGGAAAAAGGGTTCCTTTAAAAAGGGTCGACTACCTGAAAAAAGGGTTCTTTTAAAAAAGGGTCGACTACCTGAAAAAAGGTTCTTTTAAAAAAAAAAGTTCGTTCTACCTGCGCAAGCGCATGCAGGCAAAATCGCCGCGTGTGAAAGAAGTCAAAAAGTCTCTATGGCCCCAAACGCCCCCCAGAATGACCTTTCAAGGTGAAACCCTACTTTTGTATGGAAGGATGCATGCATGTGCATTAAATTCCCCTAGCCCTATATTGTTTTCGCGAAGCGAAAACTACGGCTAGTTCCATTTATTGTGGTGGGAACAACGCACCTGAGCCACCAACAACCACCATCCCACTATTGGGCCCTTCAGGTCACGAGGTCAGGTCATCCAACAGTTCAGACAGGGTAGGGTCATCCAACCTCAAGTTTGCCATTATATTTTAATGATATGCTAATGCTTAATTTGTTTTAGTATATACAACATCCCTGTAGGCAACATGATGTGCCTTCAACGTTAAAAAATATGTCAGTAATTTAAAAAATAAATAATAAATAAATAATAAATAATAAATTTTGAAAATAATTTGGAGAGCGAGAAAGGCCATGGGTCATTGGACCTCAACTCGATGAAAACGTTGTGAAGCTCATTGGCCGTGTATTTAGACGCTTATTCTAGTCTTAAAAAAAACGCTGATGGAGCGCTGCCATTGGTGGGAACTAGTCTCAAAACGAAATCGCTGCGGCTCAATTTGCGGCACTGGTGGCGGGCTGACTTGCGCTGAAGAGTCCTGTGTTCCGGAAATCGCTGATCGTAGAGCTGTTTCCAGTAGCAGAAAGTCAACTTTTGAACATTTCTTCCTGCGGGAGGTCGAGGAGCATGCCCAGGAAATCGCTGGAACTGAGCCGAAAGCGCCTACGAGCGCTTTCCAGCGTCTCCAGCAGAATGGCATCTCGATCCAGCGTCCAGAAAGATCGCTGAATTAAATGAGTAAACCTTTGTGAAAATAATATCATTCAATAAAATCGCCGATTTTACGCTTTTAAACGCTTTGTCTGAAAGTATTAAATCTACGATTCCGAGTACTGCATGGAAATGTCAACATGTTCAACATATGTTAACAGTGTTTCTCTCTAAATTACATATGTTATTTAGCAAGCGTCCTTTACTTGATCGGAAACATTTCCGAGACTGTGATTGGCTCTCAGACAAAGGCCGTCCACAGGAACGTAGTTTGAGCGTTCGTTTTTTGTTTCAGCTTCAGCTCAAGCGTCCTTTTGTAAATCAGAATTTTTTTTTCAGAATCAATTCAGAACTGCTCAAAGACGCTGGATTTTTAAAATAAAAATAATTTTTTTTTTAAATAAAACGAGTTTGGAAAAAATGGTCAAAATTTGAAAATTGTGAAGGCCTTGGGATTTTTGAGTAATCCTTTGAACGGCGTCGAAGTAATAATTTACAAAACAAATAGAGTTGAGAAGTTGATTTTTTTTGAAATTTTGAAATAACTTTCACCTCGTTCTTCACAGCTTTCACCGTGCGTGCAGGATTTTGTATTGTTATGAATCAATGCAGAACTTACTTCTTACTGCTAGGAAAAAATTTCGAAAAAATAAAACAAACATGGAAGAAATGGTCAAAATTTGAAAATATTTAAGGCTATAGCCTTAGGATTTTTGCGACAATCGGCCGTTCGACGCCGTTCAAATTTCAGTTTCCACCGTGTTTTCCACAGCTTTCACCATAATTAGAGGAGATTTTTTGTTTTGAACTATTTGACTGAAGGAAACTAACAAAATAAAATGATCATCGAAAAAATGACCAAATTTTGAAAAAATTTTAAGGACTGAGGATTTTTGCGAGGCTTTCACGTTGAGTTGAGATAAAATTTTGTCTCTTCCAGAAAATTCGTACTTGTTTTTCAGCGCTGTTCTCAGAGGTGCAAATCAGCGTCATTTACGATTCAGCGCTACTTTTATATCATTTACCGTTACGCAACAGCGTCTAGAAAAGTTTGTTTAAAAAAAACTAATGAATTCTACGTTTGGCTGTTCTCGGACGAAGTCAATTTTGTTCTAAAAACCTTGTTTAAAAATTTTTTAAATATCATTTTGCTAATTTAGGTTAGAATTTTTTTTTTTTAGAATTCAATCGATTCCAGATAAAATTCTGTAATATGGAATAATTCTTTGTCAAGTTCTGACCAACTATGTAACAAGATCGGTCGAGTTGCATAAAAATAAACGTTTGAGTAGCTTTTACTCGGACCATTGTCTACCCGCCAAAAGTATTCAGCTGCAATTGCCATAATGTAATTACAAAATTACAATTCCGCAAACCATGACTCTACAAAACTGGGTTAATTAATGTTGGATGCTAATTGTTGCATTAAATTAAGATTTTTTAATCAATTTTAAACAAATGAATTAATTTTTTTGTTAAATTTCGTCCTTAAAAAATCACCGTTTGCTTACAATATCTCTTACTTTTTGCAGTTTTGTATTTTGCAAAATGCCATTCCCGATGAATGGCAATTCCTTTTTTAACATTGCAATTGTCCAATGTCCACTCGTTTGTTTTGTTTTGTTTCCGTTTGTCACTTCATTTGTTTATCAGATCTGAATGAATTGAACAGTTAATTAATTAGGAATCGTTAATCCATATCGGCTCACTAATTACAATTAACTAATTAACATCCCTTATTCGTATCGGCTGCACTAATTAGTAACGTTAATTAGTTAACGTTAATTAACGTTAACCACTGCGAGAGCGACATGTCTGGAACAGGCAACGTTAAAAGGAGAATTGCATCCAGACGGCTATTTTCAAGCGACAAAGAGAACCAGTTGCCACAGGAGAACATTCAGGTAACTTTACTGTTAGCTTTAGGTCAAAGGTCACGGTTAATTGACATTGATTAATTGACACGATGCCTCTACCGTAACGATTTGTACGTATAATTAACGTTTCTCGTTAATTGGTCCTCAGGTGTCCAAAGACGTGTCATGGACCTGGCTCCTCTCTCCTAAAACCTCCTGGACCCACTCTCTTGCCAACCGGTCCAGTGACGACGATGTCCGCTCTGTCAAGGGTCTGACCGATCACGTGACCCAAGAACTGCAGAAGTTGACCATCAGCTCTGTCTCGTCCACCAAAAGCAAAATGGCTCCCAACTACATGTCATGGGTCGGAAGCTTTGGTCCAGATGACCCTCAAGGCTCAGCGCTGATCCATCTACAGATCCTCCTGACCCAATTCTACAAGGCGTCACTCATCGCTTGTAAATTACCGTACGCTGATTTCCTCTTCACGCGCAGCGATTCAGTGTCTGATCCACCGGAGGTAAAGAAGCAATTAGAGAAGACATACCGGCGCCGAAGGGCCCATTTTGCAAACAGGGCAGGAATGACCCACAAAGCTGTCATGGCAAGTCAAGCCACCGCACTGACCCAACTGAACCACCTTCATGCCGCTGTGAACAAGACGGCCGAGGTCATAGGTCAAGGTCCCTCTGACACGGCGGGGCAGAACGCTGATGAGGCTGAGGATGATGTCACGGCGGAAGAAAAGGACGGCATTTCGAAATCGCTGGAAGCGCAAAACAAAAGTGGGCGGAGGGTGCTGGTCCAGCTCATTTCAGATCTGGTGACTCGTGGCCAAGTGTCCAAGTACCTCCCGGCCTTCGTCTATGGCATTGTGGAGGACAAGGAGCTGGACGTGTCACGTCTCGAACCACGTGACCTCGAGTTTTTGGTCAACGACACGCACATTCTGCGCATGACTCAAAAAGAGCAAGGAGCCCTTGTATATCAATTGAACGATTTGACGGACTAGCTTTACGAGATTACTAAATTAACATGTAAACGGGATTCAGACTTACTGAAAACGAAGTGAAGACTTTCTAGTTAATTAATTAGAATATAGTATTTTGATTAACTTTAATAAACTAACTTAATTCTTCTTTTGTTAAAAACGATGTTTTTAATTTCCAAAAAAAAAAAAAAAAAAAAAATTACAAAAAAAAAAATACGATTCTTGTCTTCGATCCTCTTTTTCTGATTTCTAAAATGCGTTGTATCATGAAAGAGTAAATTAATCTAAGTGATTAGGTACCTAAGTTTTAAGTGCTAAAAATAATCCATTGAAAACGGAGGTAACGAAGTAGCGAACATTTACAGTTTAGAGCGTCATTCTCTTTTAATTAAAAAAACCTGATTTTTTGGCTTTTTAATTATATTAATTTATTAATTAACTATATATTTTTTTAATTTCGAGATTTTAGATTTTTTTTTTAAATATATGGAATGATTCCTTGAAGGGGTGAGCCCTAGAGCCTTTAATTTAAGATCGATTTAAGCGCAGCCCTTGACCTTATAACACACTTCATCAAATAAATATATATTATTTTTTATATATTAAATAAATATGTAAAAAATAATTATAAATATATCAAAAATTAAAAAAATTTAGTTAAGTTAGGTTAGTAGTAAGTTACCTTAACCTAAACCTAACGAGAAATATAAGGGAAGACAGACGGACGGACAGAGCGACAGACCGTTTGCATAAAGTTGCCATTTTAACCACTTCCAGGAATCGTCTTATCCACCAAGTGAACTTTTGCTTGTTTGTGCTGAATTTTATTTATCGCATTTTTATGCCAAATCATAAATTGCCGAGCAGGAAATTTCGCAACGCAATTTCAAAGAGAAGATTTTTAGAACAAAATTTGAATTTTTTTTTTAAAGTCTAAATAAGGTTTTTTAAAACTCAAATCTTGAAATCAAGGGTTTTAGAAAAATTCTCACAATGAAAAAGTTTTTGATCTTGCCCGTCATCTTTATCATCTTGACCATTGCCATTGGTAAAACATTGAAATTGTCAAACAATTAAAGGCAACTAAACTTAATTGCGATTAAACTAATTTAATTAATTATTAGTTAATTGAACTCTAAATTAGTAATCGCTGAACATGCGGCTAACGCTGAATGGTACCAAAAATACTTGGCGTGCTGCAGGGGCTGCAGAGGGTCGCCGCGAGCGAAGGCCAATTGCTACGCCGCCTGCACTGCGAGGTAAGTGCTAATTTGTCAAATCAAATAAATTAGTTAATTGCTATTATAATTAAAATGTAATTAATACCTTTTAGACTTAATTCGCGGTTAGATTTAAACTACTTTTGTTTTAGGTGGGCTCCCAGAAATCTAGTCCGGTCAAATCTCGAACCCATGAATCTGTTCTACTCAATTTAATACACTTCCATTTCGACTAATAAAATATACTCTAATTGTAATTAGCATTAATTATAATTAACTTCAATAATAGAAAAATCAGAAATTACATATTAAACGACCTCTACACAACTCTTTTTTCATTTTTCGTGTATATTTTACTGACGTTACTAATTAGTATAAGTAATAGTTAATTGTCAATTAATCTAATTAATTTTCGTGTATATTTTACTGACGTTACTAATTAGTATAATTACAAGTTAATTATTGTCCAACTTCTCCAATTAGTTATATAAACTGGACAAGGATAGTCCAAGATAGTATATGGGGCAATCGACAAGGATACTATCGAGTGAAGACGATAATTAAAGATCTGTTCTAAATTTCAAAACGGAATTGATAGTAAATTAAATTATAGGCTCTGGATTTCGAAATTAAAAAAAATGTGTTTCAGTCAGTCGTGTAACAGGAGGAACTTGAGTATTGTTTTTTTTTTTTTTGAAATTCACTTTAATTAGCAAACAAAATTTGAACGGTAATCAAACAATTAAAATATTTAACAAAATCAGTACTTAAATAAATACTTAATTAAGCCATAATAAATTCTGAAAATAAAACTTTAAAATTTCCACTATTGAATGAAATCACTTTTTTTATAGAATGGAAAACCTCATGGTATTTGACACGTGAAATTCTGTTCAAAATTTCTACGAGGAAAAGAAAGAATTTCGAAATTCCCCTTTTTTCCTTCAGAAAGTGATCAAATTTTGATGTTTTCATCAAAACTGGAACTTTTATCGAAATTCCGACGTTCTCATCAAAAACTAAAATTTTCTCGAAATTTCGATTACTCCTTATTCAACTGATGTTTTATAGAAATTTCAATGTGCTCATCCAACGATAAACGTTTGTTGAAATTTCGTTGTTTTCATCAAAAAGTGAACTTTTATCGAAATTTCGTTGTTCTCATCATAGACTAAATTTTTATGGAAAGTGCGATGTTCTCATCAAATACTATAACTGTATCGAAATTTTGATTTTCTCATCAACAAGACAAAATTGATCAAAACTTCGCCGTTGTCGTCAAAATTGCGTTTGCTCAAACTATTTATGCCATCAGAATAGCAAAAACTATGCCGGACACGAAAATGAAGGAAATGCACAATGGGTTTTTAAAATTTTAATTCTCTTTAAAAATTTTGAGTACTGAAAATTCTCACTATTTTATAAAAACCATATTATGTTTAGTGTATCACAACGGCCTGCTTTCGATTTTGAAAAAAAAAAGTACTCTTGAGACGATATCCTTGCTAGTTAACAGTTATCAAGTTGTAAGGTAAATTGACATTTTCCATTAAAATTTCAAAAACATTGAAGATAATGAGAATGTTTTAATTCTGAGATTTTTTTTTCCATTTTAGTTTTTGAATATTTTTCAGCAAAAAAAAAATTCTAGTTCAACCGGGTAGCATTTACTAATTCAACCCAAAAATATGTTTAGCGTAACCGGAGTTTCAACGGATATAGCTTAGTAATGTGATAAATTAAATTAAACGGAATCCACTGTACTATTAAGTATGGAAGGACGACTTTATGTGTTTGATCTGTCTGTCCTGCTCCGATTTATTTTCAGGCTTTTCAGATTTGAGTCGCTGATGAACCCGGGGGTCGACTGCGAGTGACCCTTAAGGTTTTTTTTTCATAATCCGGGGGGGGGGGGCTAGGGCCCTTCTCTACTTGGGTAGGTGACGGGATCGAGTCCCGGGACCAGCAAAGAAAAAAATCGAGTGGAAGCCCCACCATTTCTTTTCTCAATTAAACAATCGTCTATATATGAGCTTTAATGTCTTTCGCTGCTTTGTAAAATCCATTTTAGCATGGGTTACTAACTTAAGTAGCAGCGAAAGATGCTCCGTTTTTGTTCTGTCTGTCCGTCCGTCCGAGTCTCTTATCCGATTATATCAGGAACTACCACAAATCTGTTCTACAGTTACTTGATATCCGTTCCTGTTCAAATATAGTTTAGGTTGACCCCCCTAGACCCCTAGGGTTAACTTTTACCTACTTTTGCACAAAAGCAAAAAGCTATGATGTTCAGATTGCCCAAGAGCTCCCCTTTCACCCTGGAATGACCCCTTGACCTCAAAATGACCCTTCAAGGTCAAACCCTACTTTTGCACGAAACAATGATGGTCCCCTTTTCAATCGGAAATCATACTTTGACATCAAAATATCACAAATTTGAAATCAGTTTCAAGAAACAAATGTTTGAGATAGTTACCCATGTACTCTGTTTACACACAAATTTCAGTTTTTCATTCTAATAATTTTAATAATTTTCAAATCCCTGGTCTAAATTTCCTACCTCCGCTACTTGGTTAACCGTTTTACCACGGTTTACTTATAATTAACGTAACGGGTAGTAATAATCCAATTAACTAATTATTCACTCTGCTTTTATTTATGGCTCATAAATATCTCTTTATTTACCGAGGAGTTCAAGACTGGAGGTTTGTAACATTAAAATAATGGCGGAAACCTGGCGGACACACGGTATATTTTAAAGAGCTGGAGGCGGGAGTTCGAACATCCAAGCGCAAAAGTACATCGTGGCCACGCAAAATGCGCTTCCTTTTGCACACTTCCACAATGATGAGGCGTTCGCTGGTGTTTTCGCGGCGACGGCAGGCTGCGCTGGTGGTACAAAGCTTTCCAAGTACTCTGTGATTACCCTCATGAGTTCTTCAGGAGTTTCGTATAGTCTATCAGGCCTTCCAAATGGGTATGTGACCCCTGAAGGGTCGGTTTTAGGGTCAAAAAATGGGTGAGTGGAATGGTCGAAGAGGAACCATTGTTTAGTAGCGGGGTCCATGACGCAAGCGACCGGAAAAAATGGCTTCTCCGAATTGTCAAGTTTTTTATAGATGATGTACACGACTGTTTCACACCTGAATTGCTCCGGGTGGACGCCAATCCATTTGGCGGTAATGTCCACTGACCCCAAATTTTGAACCTTTTCCTTCACGACGTCCAAGTGTGGACGGGCGAATCCTATAGGAGGATTGAAGTCACTCGGTTTGTCCCAAACCTGCTCAATATGTTGACTATTGAAATTTAGCTATGAAATGTAGAATTTTACTGTGAAATCTCGAAAACTGTTAAATTTAACTTCGGAAATTTGAAATCTAACAATTAAAAAAGAACACTTATACTATTATTATAACTGATGGTACAGTATGTACAGAGCGTTTTTTGCGAGTAGTGCCGAGGAGAGAGAAAGTTCGTAACAGTAAAAGGCTCATTCAGCAAACAGTCCCTGCCACGTACCCATGTATGTTTGTTACAGGGAGCCCACTACCTATTTGTTAGGATAGTGAGACCGAGCATGCGCTAAAATGGCATATTTCGGTCACTGCTACTGGAAAACGGCGTAGTTTTCTGGGCGGATCGACACACATAAATGTACGCCTATAGTAAGACTCGATCTCCGGCACGTAGAGGAGAGAGACTTTGAAAAACGTCAAATGGTCATCTAATAGGGTACCTGGTTAGGGCACTAGGCCATTTGTCCACGAAATCTACTTGACTGGCTCACTAGAGTACTGAGCCAAGTGTCTAGTGTACTTGTACGGGTACCATGAACACAGTAGAGGAGCCTTCCCAGGGTACCCAACCAAGTCACGTGGCGGGGACTGACGAAGTGCTAACCCAAATTTATCACCCCAGGGCACACATCGAAAACGTTATATTTTAAAGTGAGCGAGAAGCGCTTTCTACTCTCCGTTTCACTACTTGAAAAACGCTCTGTATATCGAGAGGGAAGTTATTTGAGTTTCATACCAAATCAAACGCCGCTGATACCTTTCCCGGCAAAGAGCACACGAGAATGACTAGACAGACTTGCCCCACTAACGCTGGCTTTCTTGTCAGCTGGAAAAACATGTTTTGAAATGTTTTTTTTTAAGTTTGAAAATTAGAAAAAACTTCAAAGTAAAGTTGAATTCCAAGGCGGTTCGAATACCTGATTTATTGGAAGTTTATTGGAATATATAGCAATTTTGATTAAAACGTTTACATAATTTAAAAAATCACTATCAAAAAAAAATTAAGAAAAGCAAAAAAAGAGTATCACGTACGATTTAGGGACAGTTTCACAAAGAGTACCGAACCAAAAAAAAAGAAACGATTTACTTGCCTAAAATGTAAAACATGTAGGAAATTTACTACTTTGGTGATGGAAGAATGGGTCATTTACTACTTTGGTGCTGAAAGAACGGGTATTACAAAGTAGCGAAGTAACTTTTAGTGCCAGCTTTTAGTTAGGTGGCAGCAGTCTGTGCTGTAGATTTTTTTCACACTTACCCTTAACAGGAAAAGTAGCCGCTTCCCTACTTTTCATAAAATTTCATTGAAATTTCATGAAAATGTTTTTGAAAAAGTACGCTACATTGTGTTTCGATTAGGGGTCATAGGCAAGGGGTCCATGCCATAATTCCTAAACAAAAATCCCTACACGTTAATAATCTCTACACTTTAATAAACCTCTAAAATGAAAATCTCTACATGTTAATAATCTCTACACAATAAAAAACCTCTAAAATTAAAAGTATTTTCAAAATATAAAAAAGCCTGGTTCAGAAGTTAAAAGGAGTCGAAGTTTAAAACCCATTAACTAAAACGAGCCAATAAATGCAGTTTCCGCTCGCTAGTACACTAGACACTTGGCTCAGTACCCTAGTGAGCCAGTCAAGTAGATTTCGTGGACAAATGGCCTAGTGCCCTAGCCAGGTACCCTATTAGATGACCATTTGACGTTTTTCAAAGCCTGTTCAGCTACGCAACCACGTACCATTATAAAAGACACCTCGTTGGGTTTGCCCATGACTTACAATTTTAATAGGACACCTGCCCAGGTACCCTGTTGACTCAGCAAGGTAGCCTTTATAGGATACCCAGCATGGGATCGGAGTTGCCCGAGAGTTTAGAGCATCAGTCTCTCTCCTCTACGTCCCGGAGATCGAATCTTACTATAGGCGTACATTTATGTGTGCCTAGGTATCACGATCCGCCCAGAAAACAACGCTGTTTTCCAGTGGCAGTGACCGAAATATGCCATTTTAGCGCATGCTTGGTATGAGTCTCACTATCCTAACAAATAGGTAGTGGGTTCCCTGTTACAAACATACATCGGTACTTGGCAGGGACTGTTTGCTGAATGAGCCTTTTACTGTTACGAACTTTCTCTCTCCTCGGCACTACTCGCAAAAAACGCTCTGTACATGCTGTACCATTAGTTATAATAATAGTATAAGTGTTCTTTTTTAATTGTTAGATACCAAATTCCCGAAGTTAAATTTAATAGTTTTCGAGATTTCACAGTAAAATTTTACATTTCATAGTTAAATTTCAATAGTCAACATATTGAGCAGGTTTGGGACAAACCGAGGGACTTCAATCCTTCTGTAGGATTCGCCCGTCCACACTTGGACGTCGTAAAGGAAAAGGTTGGTGGAAGTGTGCAAAAGGAGGCGCATTTTGCGTGACCACGATGTACTTTTGCGCTTGGATGTTCGTGCTCCCGCCTCCAGCCCTTTAAAATATACCGTGCGTCCATTTAAAAAAGTCGCCAGGTTTCCGCCATTATTTTATTGTTTAAAACCTCCAGTCCTGAATTCCTCGGTAAATAAAGAGATATTTATGAGCCAAAAATAAAAGCAGAGTGAATAATTAGTTAATTAGATTATTAGACCCGTTAGCTTAATTATAAGTAAACCGTGGTATTATTATTTATTAATATTAATTAATAAGTTATTCACAAAACAGAAAACCAAAATCGATTTCACTTTCCAGTACCTTTTTGTAATAAGAAACGTATGGAACAAATGTAATATATATATATGTAATTATACATGTATAATATTTTTTATTTTTATGTTAGATATTATATTTATTATATTTATGTGGGCTATGGGCTACGTGCTTGAGCCTCTTCTCTGCATGATGCAACTGTGTTTTTACCTAACTTGCATAATATGTTTTGTGTGCAAATTCTACATTTTTTTTAGAAATCCCTCTCTTCTAAAGCTGTTGAGTCATATCTCTGCTGCTGAGAGTTCTTTGTGAGGAAAACGACGAGAGATTTATTTATGGAGTGCCATTTTATGCTCTGATTCTGTCTGTCCGTCCGTCTGAACCTTTGCTTTACTTTCCCTTGCCTAGGTAGCTGGCCATAATACCCAAAATGAAAATCCCTAAAAAAATTCCTAGAATAAAAATCCCTAGACGTTAATAATCTCTACACAAACTGGTTAAAAAGTTACAAGCGAAATAATTAAATAATTGTCTCTTATTTTTAAGGTTCAGTTTTAAACGTTAGGTTTAGGTTTTAAAGCGTTGTTGTAAGCAAAAACACAAAGGACAAACATTAACAGGCCAAAATATGTTGATTTCGCTCGCGCGTTAGCGAGCGGAAACTGCATTTATTGGCTCGTTTTAGTTAATGGGTTTTTAAATTCGACCCCTTTTAATTTTTGAACTAGGCTTTTTTATATTTTGAAAATACTTTTAATTTTAGAGGTTTTTATTGTGTAGAGATTATTAACATGTAGAGATTTTCATTTTAGAGGTTTATTAATGTGTACAGATTATTAACGTGTAAGGATTTTTATTTTAGGGATTTTTTAGGGATTTTTGTTTAGGGAATATGGCATGGACCCCTTGCCTATGACCCCTAATTGAAACACAATGTAGCGTACTTTTTCAAAAACATTTTCATGAAATTTCAATGAAATTTTATGAAAAGTAGGGAAGCGGCTACTTTTCCTGTTAAGGGTAAGTGTGAAAAAAAAATCTACAGCAGAAACTGCTGCCACCTAACTAAAAGCTGGCACTAAAAGTTACTCCGCTACTTTGTAAGACCCGTTCTTTCAGCACCAAAGTAGTAAATGACCCGTTCTTCCAGTACCAAACTAGTAAATGACCCGTTCTTCCAGCACCAAAGTAGTAAATTTCCTACATGTTTTACATCTTAGGCAAGTAAATCGTTTTTTTCGTTTTTTTTTTGGTTCGGTACTCTTTGTGAAGCTGTCCTGGAATCGTACGTGATACAATCGCTGTGATACTCTTTTTTTTGCTTTTCTTAATTTTTTTTTGGTAGAGAGTTTTTAAATTATGTAAACGTTTTAATCAAAATTGCTATATATTCCAATAAACTTCCAATAAATCAGGTATTCAGACGGACGGACAGACAGGATTTGAGCATAAAATGGCACTCCATAAATTAACACTACTAAGGCAAACCCACGACCTAAATAAATCTCTCGTCGTTTTCCTCGCAAAGAACTCTCAGCAGCAGAGATATGACTTAACAGCTTTAGAAGAGAGGGATTTCTAAAAAATGTAGAATTTGCACACAAAACATATTATGCAAGTTAGGTAAAGAAAACAGTTGCATCATGCAGAGAAGAGGCTCAAGCACGTAGCCCATAGCCCACATATATATATAATAAATATAATATCTAACATAAAAATAAAAACTAAAAAATATTATACATATATAATAATTACATATATATAAATTACATTTGCTATTACAAATAGGTACTGGAAAGTGAAATCGATTTTGGTTTTCTGTTTTGTGAATAACTTATTAATTAATATCAATAAATAATAATAATTATTTATTTGTTAAACCGATTGGTCGCAGTCGCTGGGCTTTTAGCCTAAAATTGTCTTTCAGATGATGGTGTCGTGAGGAACACTTTAATTTTTATTTAGTTTTATTAACGAATTCAACTTAAATATTATTTAAGCAATTAAGCGTTTTCAAAAATTAAATATTTTAATACTTAATTAATTATAATTGAGAATCGGTGCTGGGCATTATTAAATTTTCTTCAATTACTTGGCAAATACGATATGAAAAAATATAGGCGAACAAGAAAGTGTTAAATTGCGTTGAGATCCTTGAAATTTGGCACTGAAGGGTCCAGGGCACTTGAGTAGAGGCGCCCGTGCCCTTGGACATGTGACACGAACTCGTCCAGGAGAATTGGCCCTATACAGGATTTTCAAAATTTAAAAATTTCGGAAATGTTTTTTTTATTAAAATTTGAAAAACATACAAGCTCCACTGTCATCGTAGCCCTCAAGGGTGAGGACGTCCCTTGAGAAGTCAATGATGTTGAGGAACTGGTCCCTTGTAAGGGCCTTGACCTTTGTAAGGGTCAAAAAGGGCAGGAACGCTTGGCAGTACTTCCACTTTTGCTCCAGGATCATGCGCAGCAACTCCATGCCAGACCCGATGTCAATCCGATTCCCGTCCTGGTCACGGTCCTGTTCAAACAAGTTTTAAAAAAGTTCAAAACGAATCAAAACACTGAAAACGCTTAATTTCAGCGCTGATGTTCCAGCGTACCCGGACATAGTCGTATGAGAATCGAAAAACGCTGCGCTCCAAATCAGCGTCTTCATTGAGCAGACTACGGATGCTCCCCCACCGTTCCACCAACTTTAGATTTGTGTCTATTCTGAAAAAAATATCGAAAATTGAAAAATAATCATTGCTTTAAAAAAAATTGAAAAAGAATCGGAAATTTGAAAATTGTTTATTTGGAAAAAAAATCCGAAATTGGAACAGAATCGGAAAATCAAAAATTGAAAAATCGTTGATTTGAAAAGAAGTCCAAAATTAAAACAGAATCGACAAATCAAAAATTGAAAAATAGTTTATTTGCAAAAATAATCAAAAATTGAAACAGAATCGGAAAATCAAAAATTGAAAAATCGTTGATTTGAAAAGAAGTCGAAAATTAAAACTGAATCAACAAATCAAAAATTGAAAAATAGTTTATTTGCAAAAATAATCAAAAATTGAAACAGAATCGGAAAATTTTAAAATCGTTGATTTGAAAAGGAATCGAGAAATCAAAACTTGAAAACGAATCATTTATTGAAGAAAATCCAAAATTGTAAAAAAAAAAAAAAAAAAAAAAAAACTTAATGAAGAAAATCCTCTTCCGCAGTGCGTTCATCTTAAACCGTAAGCACAGGCACAATAGCTTATGCTTTCGTTTTGAATATGATTTGTCTAAAACAAACTTTTCTTTTCAATTTCGGTGTTGTTTTGGATTTTCTAAATTCTAGATTTTAAAAAAAATTCGCTTACTCAAAATGAGCAATTCCTGAGATCCACTCGAACTGCGAAATGCGACCGCACATTTTGACGCCCATCTTGTAGGAAAGAATGAGAAAGACAATGTCACTGGGGTCCTTAGCAATGATGTCACAGAAGGTCAATATGTCACTTGAGGTCATGACCCCGTCGTCACCGTGGCAGAGACCGTCGAACCACACGGCGCAGGCCGTGACGTTGAAGTCACGTGAGGATGGTGGGGCCGCGGCGTAGGTCCCACCGTGCTCCACCGCGCCCGGGTAAAAGAACCTACTCCTTAGGTTCTGGAGCATTGTGAGGCTCAGAGCCGCCAACGGTTCCGCGTACGAGGCCAGGTAGCGCGTTGAGCTGAGGAGGAGGTGCTTAGGGCTGAGCATTTCTTTGCTAACTACTCAATTAACTAATTGCTCATTTAACTTTAATTGCTCAATTAACTTTAATTGCTCAATTACCCAATCACCATTTAACTGCACAATTAACTTTCTTTTTAAATCCGATCATTCCCCGAGCGCTGCCGAACGGTTCCAGAGGAATCCAAAACAATCGAAAATCGGCCCAATTAGTTTCAGGCAAAAGTGACACTTTTGACACAAAGTGACACACAAACACAATTTTAATATGTTAAACAATTTTAAACAATTGCAGAATCCTTCGCCGTTAAGAATGCTAATCAATCGAGTGCACTTAATCACAGTTAACTATGAAGTCAATTAACTAATTGCCTTTTGTTAAAGTGCACTTGCTGACGCTTCCTGGATCCTTGAACCTTCCTGGAACGCCTGGTTCTGGAAGGGGGAATTGAACTGACGACTCACGAAACAAAGGAGTGAACTCTTTTTCTGAATTCTAAAATGTGTTATCATGAGAGAGTAAATAAATTTAAGTGTGGTTTCTTTAGGTACCTAAGTTTTAAGTGCTAAAAATAATCTATTGAAAACGGAGGTAACGAAGTAGCGAACATTTACAGTTTAGAGCGTCATTTTCTTTTAATTAAACCTGATTTTTTTTACTTTAATTATTATTAACTATATATATATTTTTAATTTCGAGATTTTAGATTTTTTTTTAAATATTTGAATGATCCCTTGAAGGGGTGAGCCCTAGAGCCTTTAACTTAAGTTTGATTTAAGCTCAGCCCTTGACCTTATAATACACTTCACCAATTAAATAAATATATAAAAAATAATTATAAATATATCAAAAATTAAAAAAATTTAGTAAGTTAGGTTAGTAGTAAGTTACCTTAACCTAAACCTAACGCGTACGAGCGATATAAGGGAAGACAGACGGACGGACAGAGTGACAGACTATTTGCATAAAGTTGGTATTTTTAACCACTTCCAGGAATCGTCTTATTCACCAAGTGAACTTTTGCTTGTTTGTGCTCAATTTTGCTGTGTTATTTTAATCGCAATTTATGCCAAATCAAAAATTGGCGAGCATAAAATATCGCAATGCAATTTCAAAGAGCACAGCGTGACGATTCCAAGCTGTGAAGATTTATAAAACAAAACTTGAAGAATTTTTTTTAAAGTCTTCAAAATAATAAGGTTTTTTAAACTAAAAGTTTGAAATCAAGAGTTTTAGAAAAGTTCCCACAATGAAAAAGTTTTGGATCCTGCCCTATCTCATCTTGGCCATTGCCATTGGTAAAACGTCGAAAATTTCAAATACTTCAAAGCACTCAAATCCAATTAAACTGATTGCAATTAAACTAATGTTATTAATTAGTAATTAATTGAACTCTAAATTAGTAATCAAATAAATTGGTTAATTGCTATTATAATTAATAGCAATGTAATTAATAACTTTCAGATTTAATTCGCGGTTAGATTTGAACTACATTTGTTTTAGGTGGGCTCCCAGAAATCTAGTCCGGTCAAATCTCGAACCAATGAATCTGTTCTACTCAATTTAATACACTTACATTTCGACTAATAAAATATACTCTAATTGTAATTAGCATTAATTAAAATTTCAATAATAGGAAAATCAGAAATTACGTATTAAACACCCTCTACATAACCCTTTTTCTGTTTCTCGTGTGTATTTTACTGACTTAACTTATTAACTAGCATAATTAATAGTTAATTGTCAATTAATCTAATTATTAATTTGTGATTAACGATTAGCTTAAAATTAACTTTTGAATATTGAGATTCGCATGCAATTGGGGGTTCGTACGTACGCTCAAGCTAACTATGAACTTCATTTACATCAAAAACGATAACCCAATTAGTTGATCATGATTAATAATTACTACCATAATAATTACTGTTCTAGTATAAGGCAATTGGCGGCTATTGTGCCGAAGTCATGGGCTCTCTAATTTGCTGATATTGCTCAAATCAAACAATATTATATCGGAACAATTGTGACTTATATTTTTATGCTAAGCTAAGTAGAACATTTAAATAACTCAGAATCAATTCGCCGTAAGTTAAGTGTGACTAACAAATGATAACTTTTGAAAATCGTATCTTACAAGTAATCAGTGGTTTATAAGCATGCTAAAACTACTACTCCCATAAAGTTCTAAATATTTGCACTTAATGTTAGAAGGACCGGAAGCATACTCCCGTCTTAGAACGGGCTCCTTTGCTAGTAAAAATAAAATACAGTGCTATTCACATGAACTTGGACACCAAATTTTAAAGTTGTTTATTTTTTAAAATATGAGGGGTTCGTGAAGTTAAGTTATTCGTGTCCAAGTTTAGGTAAATAGCACTGTACAATAATAATACAGGCAAAGTCTTAAGTAGGCCACGCTATTCGAGGACCGATAATTAAAAAAGTTGAAAACAAGAATCGACCTGTAACTTTTTTAATTATCGGTCCTCAAATAGCGTTACCTACTCTAGACTCAACGTGTACAATAGAATAAATCTTTACAATTGAGCTTTATATTAGATCTTCGTTTACAAGTGACTGACTGCTTTTATTTATCGAGGAGTTTTAAAATAAAATAAAAAACCGCGGAAACTGGCGGTTTGAAAATGGACGCACGATATGTTTTAAAGGGATGGAGGTGGGAGTCCAAACAGCCAAGCGCAAAGGTAAACTGTGACCAAGCACAGTGCGTCTTTTTTCAGACATTTCAACCATTGGCGGCGCGCTACTGGCCAATTGCGTCTTTATTTCGTCCTTGAGGAGTTCAGCAGTTTCGTATTACCTGTCATGCCTCCCAAATAAGTACTTGACCCCTGAAGGGTCAGTGGTAGGGTCATAAGAAGGGTCAGCGAAATAGTCGAAGAGGTTCCATTCTTGAGGAGGAACTAATTTTCAACGGTAATTAACCAATTAAGATATTTGACAAAATTAGTAATTTAATAAATGCTTAAATTTAGCCATAATAAATTCTGAAAGTAAAACTTCCTCCAGCTTATACACATACATACACGAATAATTCCTCATACACAAATTTAGGCAAACTCGATAATGCAATATGAAAAAAAAAAACGTTGGCGATGTTGATCTATTGGTTAAAATGTCTGTTTCTCTCTACTAGCCACCATGAGAACGGGGGTTCAAATCCACCGATCAGCCACAATAGGTCTTTTCTGTTTTCCCCTTAAAGGAATTATCTTGCCTCTGACCTTGTGTATGCCCGTATATCCGTGAAGTAGGCATACAAGACAGAGGATATGGAAATTAGCTGATAATGTTTCCAAACAGTGTTAAGGGAATCCTAAAGACTGCCCTCATTTGCATAAAGTCACCTGCGGTTATCAGGCGAAAGCTGCGGCCGTACCTGATTTGAGGTAGGTGTCCTCCCTTGTGGACCGGGCCTGTAAACCAGCGGAATGTTACGGATAGTCTGTTGTGCCCGCTTGATGACAACGTCTATGCTAATGAGCTCCTTATCCTTACCACATCCCTAGCCTTCCTTTCATGTTGACCATCCGCTCTGCGGGAATGTACAATAACGCTCCTTTACCTTTTCTAATATGAGAAAAAGTTAATCTTTTTTTAAATAAAAAAATACGAATTGCAGCATTGCATTTATTCCTATCTCATTGTATTAAGACATGGCCCCTTAAAATTTGGACTTTCTAGAAATATGATATTTGAAAACAATGAGAATTTTACGATTCGAAATTTTTTTTTAAATAGAATTTAGAAAACCTTATGGTATCTGACACAATAATTTCTGTGACTTATTTATGTGGCCCCCCGTTTAAACGTTTGAGAAATTTTAGAATGCGGAACAGACTGTTACTCGAATATAGAATTGAGAGTTTGCCTATGCGCATTTTTTATGCAAACATTGGAATTTCGATTAAAAAATGTACCGTTTGATGAGAACATTGAAACGTCAAAAGAAGTTTACCGTTTGATAAAATCATCGAAATTATGATAAAAATTTAACCTTTCGATGGGAGCATCGAAATTTCGATAAAAGTTTAGTTTCTGATGGGCACTTCAAAATTTCTACAAGGAAAAGAAGAAATTTTGCAATTTTCATGTTTCCACCAGAAAGTGAACTTTTGTCAAAATTTCGACCTTAACTGAAGTTTAATAGAAATTTCGATGTGTCCATCAAGCGATAAACTTTTATCGAAATTTCATCATAGACAAAATTTTTATGGAAAGTTCGATGTTCTCATCAAAAACTACAGTTGTACCGAAATTGTAAATTTATCATCAACAAGATAAAATTTATTAAAACTTCGACGTTGTCGTCAAAATTGCGTTTACAGAAAATCTTTACGCTATCAGAGTAACAAAAATTATGCCGGATACTGAAATGAATGAAATGTACAATGGGTTTTTAAAATTTTAATTCTCAATTTTTTTAGTTTTAATAGTGGGGATTTTCACTATTTAAAAAAAAATCATATTATTTTTAGTGTATCACAACGGCCCGGTTTCGATTTCGAATAAAAAAACTCTTGAGACTATATCCTTGCTTAGTTAACCATTGTCAAGTTGTAAAGTAAATGGAAATTTTCTTTTAAAATTTGCAAAACGTTGAAAATAATGAGAATAATTTAATTCTGAGATTTTTTCCCCATTTCAGTTGTTGAATTTTTTTAAAGCATTTCCGGGTAGCATTTGTTTAAATCAACCCAGAAATATGTTTAGCTTAACCGGAGTTTCAACTTAAACGGATGAGTAGCTTATTTACTATTAAGAAAATTTACTATTAAGAAAACTGAGTTGGTGGTGGTTGGTGATGAGTCGTCAGGATCATCAACTATTTTATGGTCGTTTTCAACAAGTGAGGTTTGGTCGAATGGTGAGCTGCGTTGCTTTTAACTCGAACGTCGCGGGTTCGAATCGTGGCATTTGCTTTTACATTAGAGATTGGAATTGGTTTAAGACCATCGTCAAAATTATTTATTCAATTCCCTAATTGCGATTTCAATTAGTTAATTTTGATTAAACAATTAACATTAATTCACTTTTGTGGGTTGAGTTTAACATGTAAATAGGAGTTTTTACGTACGCTAGCTAACTTTGACCTTGAAATTGCTCAATATAGATTTCTAATTAGTTAATTATAATTAACAATTCAGAATTAATTAACTTTTGGAAGTTAAGTTTTACTTGTAAATGGGGGTTCTTACGTACGCTGAAACTAAATATGACATCCAACTGGCTCAAATTAGTTATTGAAATCATTAATAAGTACTCCCGTCTTAGCACGGGTTTCTTTGCTAGTTAATGTGATAAATTATATTTAACGGAGTACACTGTACTAATAAGTTGGGATGAATTTATAGGGATGACTCTAATAACATGACTTTATGTTTTTGATCTGTCAGTCCGGCCCCAATATAATTTCAAACTTTTCAGACTTGAGTCGCTAATAAACCCTGGATCGACCGTAAGTGACCCTTGAAGGTTTTTTTTTGCACATCATCCGGGGGTTACGACACTTTTCCTAACTTGCGTAGGTGCCGGGATCGAGTCCCGGGCAAAGATAAAAATCGGTGGAGTGGCAGCACCACCACTTCGTTCCTCATTTAACTAATGGTCCCTAGATGAGTTTTAATGTCTTTTGCTGCTTTGTGAAAATCCGTTTTAGCATGGTTTACTAACTTAAGTAGCAGTAGCGAAGGCTACTCTATGTTTTTGTTCTGTCTGTCCGTCAGTCCAAGTCACTTATACGATTATATCAGGAATTGCTCAACATATTGTAAATCTGTTGCCAAGTATGACTTTCTTGATATAGGTCCCTGTTCAAGTTTATTCTAGTTTGACCCCAAATGACCCCTTAGGGGTCACTTTTACCTACTTTAGCACAAAACAACAGCTACTTGGTTGACCGTTTTACCACTGTTTTCTTATAATTAACCTAATTCCTCTAACAATTTAGTCAAATAATTATTCACTTCAGTATTAGATTATTCTTTATTGCGAGTTACTGCTTTCATTTATGTCTCATGAATATTTCTTTATTTACCGAGGAGTTTAAGACTGGTGGCTTTAAACTTTAAAATAAATGGCGAAAAACTGGCGACTTTGAAATGGACGCACGGTATATTTTAAAGGGCTGGAGGCGGGAGTCCGAACATCCAAGCGCAAAAGTACACCGTGGCTAAGCACAGTGCGTCTCTTTTGAAGCACTTCCACCATGGGGCGTCCGCTGGTGCGTTTGCGGCGACGGCAGGCTGTGCTGGTGGTACATAACTTTCCAAGTACTCTTTGATTTCCCTCATGAAATCTTCAGGCTCTTTGTATAACCTGTCAGGCCTCCCAAATAAGTATTTGACCCCTGAAGGGTCAGCTGTAGGGTCAA